>CAJRST010021890.1:14156-25212 GCA_907169785.1 Menidia menidia | reverse complement strand
TTAAGGGGTAATGCTTCCTGTTTTGTCTAAAGCTCATTTTGAATCTAGAACTTGGCAAGTGAACTAATCAGACGTGTTTTCACGGTGAAAACCTCCCGCCCACACGTACCTCGCGTCTTCTCTCTTTCCTCCCGCCGCTCTTTAGCTAAAAGCTGCCGAGAGCCTGCAGGAAGAGGAGAGTACATTTAGGGATTAGTTCAGCTTCATTGGCCATTGTTGCTTTGTGTAGAGTAAAACCAGAAGAGACCGGACTCTATAGAACATTTACTATCACACCAGTGGGCTCTGAGATCTAAAAACATACTCAAAAACAAGCAAAAGACATGCAAAATGGCGATTATGGTAAATAAAAGCTATGTATGAGGAGTCCGGTTCACTCTGGAGGATTTAGTGCCTACAGAAGCTACACTGCTGAATTATTTCCCTTGAAGTTTAATAGAGTAGATCTATCTCCTTATAGAGCATCCGCTGCTTTAAATAAACTAGTGAAAAATAAACCTTTTCTTTGAAAGATACATGAAAAGAACACAGAACTTATTTGTACTTCCATTTTTCTGTATTTCAAAAGGAAAATAAACAGTTTAAGAACGTCAGAAATGCCTCAATAGACCTAATATGTCCACTTTAGTGCATGTTTTTGTAATAACAGCATATTAATATAATATTTTAATTAGAGCACAATCATGACACCAAATATTGTTTGAAGTATTTTGGATTTTAAACCATCATACAGGAGGATATTTTGGCTGAAGTGTCACATATATTTTCCTTACATCTCAGTGATTAGTGTCAGCTTTTGTTAAAAAAAAATGCTAAAATTAGACCGCTTTCAACATGTTTTCTGCCATTTATGTGACTCAGAGCTATTGTGGTTGCTGATACGTTGGATTTTGAAGCCACCAGGGATAAATGAAGGGATGCAGCGTGAGTGGACTCTTACCCGTGGGGCTGGACGGAGATCGGGAAGGAGACGCGTTCCTGTTTCCTGCGATCAGGGGTTCCAGAGGAGGGACCAGGGCTGTTTTCAGAGAGTCACACATCACACATGATTCATGCTATCATCCACAGAACCTGACCAAAAACACATCTCCAGCCCGTCCCTGAACAGGCTCAGGTCCCTGAGACCTGCAGACCTTTTCTGCTGGGTTTCCTAACACCTGGGGGCAGGTGCCTGCATGCACACAGGGGGACTCGGGTATAAAAATACCCTCAGCGCGCACATTAAATATGCAAATACATGCAAATCCATCTCAGTCCAAGCATCTCCTCTTGATCTAAAGTCAGCGTTACATCACAGGCTAAGTAAGCTGAATAATGACTTCATTAGTAAAGAAAACATCAGCCCATAAAACACGCTATAAAACAGACAGATAGATAGATAGATGGATAGATAGATAGATAGATAGATAGATAGATAGATAGATAGATAGATAGATAGATAGATAGATAGATAGATAGATAGATAGATAGATACTTTATTGATCCCCAAGGGGAAATTCAAGAATGTAAAAAAAGGAACATAAATGCATCTGATTTACAGTTTTGCACATCCCATTCTTTTTACATAGATAAATATAATTTATGCCTATAAATGACCTGAAAACACTTTGTTCTCTTACAGGCTGATTGGGCTGTAAACCATATTTACTCATCCCTTTAAGACAAAGCGAAGACAACAAGTGCATAAATTAAAAATTCATCACAATTTTGCATCGTATTTCCTATAAAATAGGAAGAAAAAAAAGCCCAGCATGACAGGACAAAAGCTGGACTAAACCCAGGTCCAGTTCTCTCTGAGCCATTTCCTGCCTATCCCTACGGCTTAATACAGGACCATAAAAACATCAGAAAATACCCCCCAGTTGTGGACGTTTGTCTCTAAATGACAGTGGTGTAAAAACAGAGGTGTGTTTTTGTTATTACCTGCCATGTCAGCCCGGTCCGGAGCCACCTGAGTCATCACCGGTGATTCAGGGAAAAAACCGGAGCACAAACGGATGCTAGCACCGCGGAGTCTGTGCTAGAAAAACCGGGCGGGGGGGGGGGACCAGCATCACTACATTATGATGTCATAAAATACAACATCTTTCCATCCTGGGGCACTTCTTTCCGGAACAAACGTCGATTTTTCTGAAGCCCACAGATAACCGTTGGCTCTATTTCCACCGAGTCCCAACGTTCCTTTTTTAAAGTAACTACTATAAAAATGTAATGACACATAAAACGTGACAAGGAGTTGTTTTATAAATTGTAAATATATGTATTATCCCTTTAAAAGTGATCATAATAATACATAAAAAAATATTAACATCGTTTATTTTTACCGGGAAAAAAACTGTGACCGCCTCACAGTTGGCTAATTTACATATTAATGCGCCAGCTTCACGCCGCTTCCCGTTGCCTAGCAACCGACATGTAGCAACGGACAATTATGAGAGGGGGAAAATGTCAAAAATAAATTCAAATTAAAAACGGTTTCGCCAAATAGTGACAGATATTTTTTTCGTGTCGTTTAAAAGAGCTTTTTAGCCGTTTTTCAACCGTCTTGGCCCCCCTCTCTTTCCTCTCTCACGTGGCTAACCCGCTCCGTTTGATCCAGCTGTCAAATTGGCTCGTGCCGCAGCACACGTGCCGGGAACGAGCTGCGCGTTACGTCATAGTTACCGCAAACCAACGGAGGGCGATGTGGGTCAGTTCAGTTTCCGCTCCCCACGCTCACGTTTATGAGTCAGGCGTGACGACTGGGCTATAAAAAGAAAAGAAAACAGCACAAGCCTCCATAAAAAAAAACAACATGGACCACCCTCTGTGTCTTTAACGAGGGATTTTTGCTATAAACATTTGGATATGCATCAGCATTTGTTGGCTGGTCCATTAAAATGCCTCTTTATTTATTTTTTTTAAACAGAAACAACACAACAACAAAAATATGTTTATTTCCTTTAAAGTCTGAGCTTCTGGACACAGACATTTATTATAGGTGATGTAATGTTTTATTCTCTGGCCTCCCGTTACTAGAAAACTTGATTATGGCCTGGTCAGCTTTTAACACATGCAAAACCTGACTTTATTCTTAGTTTATAAAACATTAAACAGACGTGTGCCCTCTTATCTCCTTTCCCTATTTGCAAACTCATACCTCAGTCCATTACCCTTCCCTCCCCAGGCCTATTAATGCCCATCTGGCCCATTTATTTTCACCATAAAAAGTTCATCAAGTGGCAAAGTACTTTATTTTATTTTATCTGTCTGCAATACACTGAATGTAAAAGGAAATAATGAGAGTTTTAGATTGATAAAAAAAAAGAAAAGATGGATTTTAATTCTAGAGTTTAAGTGTAAAAAATCCTTGCAGTTATAGACAAAAACGTGTTTTCTATGTGTATTTAACAACTTAAGAGTGGCTATTTGAATAAAAGCACAAGAGTCTCACATTTTGTGGACAATAACTGATTTCCGTGAGGAAAATCAGACCATTCATTCACCTTTTTACATATTCAGAACTCATATTTAAGGCTTCATGGAGAAGCTTGTTTTCTGTTTTATGAGGAAACATGTTTAAATGTGCTTTTGGGAGCGTCTTACTAAAAATTCCTTTACCTGGACTGAAAATAGCTTATAAACATCTCTAGAATAATCTTAATATTTAGCCATCATATTGGGAACATTAACTTTCATGAGTCTTTTTTTCTTATTGCAGATTTCACCTAATTTTAACTAAGCCAAACCAAATGTGACCTCATCTGCACACATTGTTCTTTATCAAGCTGCTAAATTAATCTTGCAATCCCTGAATTAAACTCTATACGTATTAAGTTAAAATAATGTATGTTAACCCTTCAAAGCCTGATCCAAGAATAAAACAAACCAGAAAATTACTTTTTTTTTGTTTCAAGTCTTTATTTGGCCTTTTAACTAAATATGTAAAAAGAAAAAAAGAAAATAAAATTCTAATATGAATAATTTATTACTATGCGATAAGTCCAGATTATTTTTTGTGTAGTCTTCTACTGGCTGTTATCAGGTGTATCTGATTGTGTACAATAGGATTTTGAGCGAAGTTTTTACCATTAAATTATGCAAAAGGTGTCAGACGCAAAACATTTCAGAAACCGTATAAATCAAATATGATTCATTTGGCATTAAAGGGTTAAATAGGTTTGTACCCCCCAAAAAACCAGCAGCACACCGCCTCGGTGGAGTTAAGATCTTTATTGGAAACCCAGCCTTCAAACATCATTGTACATTTATCTTTTATTAATTCAGAGTTACAGGAACAAGAGCAACGACAGAGCAGTGGTTCCCAAACTGGGGAAGAGGGGAGATAGATATAATCTGCTGTATATATACGACTGGTCTCTACATGTGTGTATCTGTGAGGTTTCACTGGTTTAACTGGTTGTACTGGTGCGGGTTTGGGAACCGCTGGTCTGTGAAACAGAGCGGGCGACCAGCTTCACTGTGTGATGAAGCCTCAGATCCAGCAGCTTCAAACCAGAAACGAAACGAAACTGAACGAACACAAAAAGAGGAAAACAGAAGCAAATCAGAGAAAAATCGGAGAAAAAAAAAAAACACAAAAAAAAGCCTCCCGGATAGGAAAACTTTTCCCGTTTACGGTCGAATCCAGAGATTCTTCAGGGTTTTCTAAATTCCACGTTGAGTGAAATGAATATAAATACACCTTTTAAAAGAGGACGCGGCCTCCCAAAAAAAACAGGGATTCCAGGAAAAAAAAAAAGAGACAAAAACGGGAAAAAAACACAGCGAACGAGGTGGGGGGGGGGCGTTCAGCCGGCGTTTAGAGGCAAAAGCGTTAAAAAAAAAAACTAAATGTTCCGGATGTTTGCCCTTTTCTGGAGGTCCAGCTGGGCGGGGATGCGTTCAGGTGGCGTTGAGATGTGTGGGACAACAGAGCTCTACTCAGACAGACGTTTATTAGGCGGTGGCGGACTGGCATAGGCTGATCTTAATAAAAATAATGAGCTGAACCGGCTCAGAGCATCCCCAATCGGAGCGTCTGGAGTAAAATCCCACCTCCCCCCTCTGGCAGCAGGGCTTTATATCTGAGGGAAAAGAGGAAAAAACAGAGTTCATCAACATTTCTGCAGCTTTTTCCAGCTTTTTAAATACTTCTGGAACCAAAACTGAGCTCAAATCTGTTCAAATATCAAAGGATTTTCATGATTTGCTGGAAAATTCTGAAATCTTTTGGTAGAAGTACAAAAAAATATCCAAATACGAGTTAGAAAAAAACAAAAAACTTTTCATTTATCCAATTTATGCATTTATATTTATCAGATTCAGTTATGTTTTTATGTACTTTTATTATACTTAAACCTTTGATTTTATCATGTCACATTAAATAATTCTTTATAATTTATTCACTGTGTATAAATCTATATATGAAAAGATTTTGTTGTAATTATTTTTTTATTATAAAATATTGAAATATAATATGAAAATATGAAAAATGTTCATATTGTTTTAATGTTTTTTTTTTTTATCCTTCCAGCTTTTGTTTTTAAGGTGACTCCGGATAAAATATTATATTATATTAGTCAAATATTATATTATATTAGTAAAATATTATATTAGTATTATTAATATTAGAATCAACTCAAGATTAAGAATTAGTATTATATTAATATTATTAATATTAGAATCAACTCCAGATTAAAAATTTGTATTATAAGAGTATTATTAACATTAAAATCAACTCCAGATAAAGAACCCCCCCTCAGGAGGCTTTTTAAAGGTTCCCGGAAAAGAAAAACAAGCTCTCACATCATCGATGTCTTCATCATCGTCACCAATGTCGTCGAACTGGATCTCATCGTCGTCTCCGGGCCCAAAGGTGTCCGTCTCATTGATTTTAGCTGTTTTAGAAAAGGAACAAAGCAGTTAAACTCAGACAAACATCCACACAAACACTTCAGTCTGATCAGCGGGTTAAAAAAGAAAGAAAGAACCCAACTCTGGATATTTAAATCCAGATGAAAACGCTTCTGTTTAACTCTGAATATGGAAATTTGATGTATTTTATCTGAATGTAAATGCATTACAGATGAAAAGTGAAGGGTCACTTTTCATCTGTATAATTTTTGTAATTTTATTTTATCTGAATGTAAATTCATTAGACAGATGAAAAGTGAAGGGTCACTTTTCATCCGTATTATTTTTATTATTTTATTTTATCTGAATGTAAATTCATTAGACAGATGAAAAGTGAAGGGGTCACTTTTCATCTGTATAATTTTTATAATTTTATTTTATCTGAATGTAAATTCATTAGAGAGATGAAAAGTGAAGGGTCACTTTTCAACCATCTAATTTTTATAATTTTTCTTTAGTTTTTCTGCTTTTAAATAAATAAAATAATAAAATAAATAAATAAAATTTAATTTAATTCATTTTAATGTTGTAATGTCATTGTCTGAACGTGTGTTTGGACTGATTTTGTATTTTGTGATTTTGTGTTGTTTTGTCTTCCTGCAGATGTAAATTAGCAACTATGCTAGAATCTGCCTCATTTACAATCTGTACTGAAGTATGAGATTGTTCATTAATGTGCACTGTCCTGATTAAAGAAATACATAAATAAATATGTTTGAAATATTAGACAAATGAAAAGAGAAGGGTCAATTTTCATCTGTCTAATTTTTATCATTTTTCTTTTCTTGTTTTTCTGCTTTTAAATTCTTTGAATGGTCTTTTACACGAAATGTGCTGTAAAATAAACCTTGCTGAGTCTATCTGTTAAACTAACTGAGAAATAAGGCTTCATTTTTTCTATAATAAAGCTTTAGATCTGCTCCAGGACCTCTTTAGGAGGAGGAAAAGTCTGGAAAAGGACAGGCGCCCCCTGCTGGTGGGAGAGGGGGGGTGCAGGCCCCTGACCTTTGACCTTTGACTCACCGTGCTCGGGCAGCTCCCCGTAGGCCTTCAGACTCCGGGCTTCGTCTGCGTTGTACTTGAGGATGACGTCAGCTTTGTTATCCTGAGAAAAACATTCAGAGTCAGAACGAGGAAAGGAAAACAGAACAAACAAAACAAACAAAACAAATAAAACTCCCTTTAGCTAAAAGAGTCAGAAGGTGAGATGATGTATGACAGAACACACAAAACTGCCCTGAAGCTGGAAAAATTATGGATAAAAAGAGCCAAAACGCTTCAAAATCCTGAATTAAATAACCCATAAAAGGATTAAAGGCGCTCGGCTGGATTCACTTTAAATGGATCAATCTTTTTTTAAAATGCCTTCAGCTTAAGAACAAACAAACTGCTCTGATTTTCCTCCAGAAAACAGTCAAAAAGCAGAAATTTCTGCATGATTCAATGAAAAAATAAAAGACCAGCGCCACCTGGTGGATGAAAAAAAAAGGAACATAAAAATTTTGTCCAAAATTGAACCTTAACAGCTGATTTTAAAGGGAAATTAGGCATTTTTAAAGATATTTTCGACTGGTTTGGAGCATATTCTGCTAATTTAAGGAGCTGAAACCACAATAACAGTTTCTAATCATAACTATCCACCGTTTGAGGCCTTTTTAGTCAGAAAATCCCCAAAAAAGCCCTGAAAATGAGCTCACCTGGTAGTCCCTCAGCCCCACCAGGATGATGTCCGACGTGTTGATCCACACCTGGACAGAACAGAGCAGGGGTCAGAGGTCAGAGGTCGGGGGGGGGGGGTGACCCCCTGGGGGAGGTGGGGGGGTAACCTACCTTTTTCCGGAGCTTTCCTCTGATGTGGCAGAGCCTCTTGGTCCCGTCGAAGCACATGGCCTCCAGACGCCCGTTCCCCAGCATCTTTATCACCTGAGCGTACTCTGGAGGAGACACGGGAGTGGTCAACACCCACCAACCCGAAGAGGAGAAGGAGGAGCCCCCCCGGATACAACACAGCGACAGCTTCTCCGACTTAAAACCTATTTCAGGGTTTTTGAAATAATGTAAACTCATTTCATGGCTTTTAAAATCACTTTAAACCTGTTTCAGACTTTTGAAAATGTCTTTAAACCCATTTCAGGGTTTTTAAAACGGCTTTAAACACGTTTTTTTGGTTTTTTCAATTACCATGAACCCATTTCAGGGTTTTTATTACATCTTTAAACCCATTTCAGTTTGTTTTAAATGGCTTTAACCCATTTCAGGTTTTTTAATACAGCTTTAAACCCATTTCAGGGTTTTTAAAATCATTTTAAACCCGTTTCAGGGTTAATAAACGACTTAAAACCTGTTTCAGGGTTTTTAAAAATGACTTTAAACCCATTTCAGTTTTTTTTTTAAACAACTTTAAACCCAATCCAGGGTTTTTAAAACTTTAAACCCATTCCAGGTTTTTTTTTTTATTAATTTAAACCCATTTCAGGGTTAATAAACGACTTGAAACCCATTTCAGGGCTTAATGTTGCAGGCTCATTAACTCTGGGTTCTAATAATAATAATAACTCATATTAAAGTGAAAAATTGGAGTTTGTTAGCAGCTCTGATGGTCGTTATTACTCTGGACACCCGGTTTCTGCCGTTTTTGAGCCTCTGCCGACCTAACCGGGGACTTCTGCCGGCAAACATCTGGCCAGATGTTGCTCTGAACCTGAACAGAGAGAAGGGACCTGCTTCACATCCTCCAAACAGTTTCACATCCCCAGTAACGAAGCTTACCAACACCAGCCAAGGCCACAAACAAAGGGTTTTGGTTTTTAAAAGCTTATTTTGCTGGAAAAGGGACAATTAAGGCTCTCAACTGATGTAAAGTTTGTTTTATTTAAAGCAAGCAACACGGAAGGACTCAGGGAGAAGAGATGTTTGATTTTAAGAAGCTCTTCCTTGTTAAACTAAATAAAAATAATGGGGATTTCACTAATAATCAGCTGGTTCATGAATCAGAATCAGAAATACTTTAAAAATCCCAGAGGGAAATTATTTAAAGCTACACAGACTGAGGGACGGTGTTGGTATCTAACCCCACTGAGAAGGTCAATTCATCAGCTTTCATCAGCTATTTTGATTCATTTTACAGAGTTAGAGAGAAAAGGAACAATAACAATAATACACATATATATTTTTTTAAATCAATAGAGCTTTTAGGATGGGGCTTCCTGTGTAAAACAGGAATGGAGGGACTGAGTGGATGTCAAAGTTTAGGTGGGAAGAAGGACACTTTGGGTCCACTTTGGGGTCAAAGGGCAGCAGGTAGGAGAGCTGGAGGCTTTGGGAGGGGTCCCGCTGACCTTTGACCTCTGAAAGCGGAGCCAGAACTCACCCTGTCCGTCCTCTTTGAACACCAGCTCTCTCTTCTCAGACTCATTCTCGTTCTTTCCACGTCGCCGGTTTTTTCCTCCTTTACCTGGAAGCAGAAGGACCCGGGTTCAGCTCACAGACCCAAAGGTTCAGCTGGAAATCTCCCCAAAACCCTGGAAGCACTTTTTTAACTATTTGGGACATTTTCTATAAGTGAAAACGAGTTATAAAAAATAGAAATATTCCAAATTAGGACATAGAAGCAGCCTGGCTTTTGGGATTTCGGTAAAACCCCTAATCAGGAAACTTACAGGACTCATTTAAGTCTAATTGATATTACAAATGAGGATTAGTTCCGGAATATACGTCATCTAAATAGGATTCTGACCAATGACACTCTTTTGTGATTTGTTTATGACGACACACCAATTTACAGATTTTAAACATCTCTAAATAAACAGTAACTGTTACCTGATCGGAAACTTACTAAGAAGCTAAGACAGGACCTTAAAATGTGTTTAGTAATACGGTTTAAGAGTTAACCCTGTTATAAAAGTGAGTTTTTGCTCAAATTGATGAGCAGATGTCACGGGCCACCTCGGGGTGGGGTTTAACTTGCTAGCAACTAGCTAGTTAGCTAAGTCAGCTAGCATGAGAATTACAACAATAGGAATGTTAAATATGTCACAGACAGGCCTTAGATTCCAGGCAAGGTTTCCTGGCCTTGACCCGAACCGTAACGGGGTTTGATTTAACCGCCTGACCGCTAAGTGAGGGTCTCGTGAGCGGCTAACCAGAGTTAGCCGGTTCTGTCACGTTTTCTTCACGGCGGGCTAAAACTGCGGCAACCAAATAACGGCCAAAAACACCGACTCTTACCTTTATTTTTGGGCATTCTCTATCGCGCCTCGGTCAGGTCACCCTCGATGTGTGGAACTCGACAGAAACGCTCGGCTGTTAAAAGGATAACTGTTTACAAGAGTCAGCGAAAGCGCAAATCTGAGATGAACGCAGCAGGAAGCTAGCTAGTCAGCGCCGTCACTCCATACGTGTGCGCATGCGCGGAGCATGACAGTCAAAACCGCGGTGCTTTATTGACACAAAAGATCGTTACAGAAACAAAGACTGTCTCTTTATTCTATGGTATAATATTGTCAGAAGGAATTCCCATTTTAACACATTAAATACTGATTTTTTTTTCTTATTCTCAATTTAGAGGAAGTTTTAATTGACAATTTAGTAAATTTGAGATGTGAATGTGTGAATATGGAGGTTTACAGTTGCCAATTTCTGAATTATCTGAATTATTAAGTTGTGGATAAGAACTGGACCTAAAATCATCAGCTGATTTTTAAAGGGTAACTCTGTCTGTTGTTTACTATTATTTCCGTGCAACTTAAACATTTTACAAATAAAAGAAAATTCACGAGTCCAATACATGAAGAATGTGCTCATTAAATTGGGTTCACAGTTTATTCTATGTCCTCCATGTTGGATTGAGGAGTTAAAAATAACGAAGTCATAACTAAGTAAAGTAATGTTTTATTGAAGAGAAATGCTGTTGTCAGCAGGTTATAGGGTATAATGAGGGGAACTCAACCCTGGATCATATCTAGGGTTGTTTTAAAGATTAAGTTTGGATGGATTTCTATTCAAAAGTGAGACAAACCATTTGGATTCTAGAGGAAAACGTATTCAGAATGGATAAAAAGAACAGAACAATGCGGAAACTTTGCTGTGAAGCCTGTATTCGCTTCCAAATAAACCGTCCGACAGAAGAAGAAGAAAAAAGAGCCACGTCTCCCTCTCAGCT
>CAJRST010021779.1:0-49078 GCA_907169785.1 Menidia menidia | reverse complement strand
AAGTATATCACCAGTGAAAGATTTAATACTAGGAATTAGCCTTGAGGTCGCCTCTGCCCTGGCCTGATAAGAGAGAAGCTTCCCAGCCTTATCACCAGATTCATAAAAGTCTGGACCTAAGAAGAAGCGTTCTGACTTTTGTAGTGGAAATAAGCTCAAAATCTGTCTGCAGCCTAAGGCGTTCCCTGTAAAGATTAGGTTCAGGATTAGATGTGTAATGTCCATCAATATCTTTTATGTTCCTAAGGAGTTCAGTGATACGCAAATTATCCGCCTTCTTCCTGTGTGAAATGAAAGAGATAAGTTGGCCCCTAAGATAGGCTTTAGATGCCTCCCAAAGAATACCCCTATTTGTGCCAGGCAAGTCGTTCAGCTCAAGAAACAGTGTGATCTGAAATTGTAAGAACTGTCTATAGTCTTGCTCAGCCAGGAAGGCTGAATTGAATCTCCACATTTTGCGAGGGTTACTTTGTGCGAGCAACACTATGTCAAGGGATGTAGGGGCGTGGTCTGACACTGCGATGCTGTGATATTCTGTAGAAAGTATTTTGGATAGCAGTCTAGCATCCAGGAGAAAGAAGTCTATACAGGTGTAAGTGTGGTGGACACTTGAAAAAAAGGAGAAAGCCCGAGCCTCATGGAATTTATGCCTCCAAGGGTCAGTCAGCTTCTTTCACCGAGGGCAGGCACTTCCTCGAGCCGTCCTCGGTAACAATAAACAGCCGAGCTGGATAACGTAGCGCTGGCTTGACGCCCATGTCGTACAGCTGCTTCATGACATCGCAATATTTTCCACGCTGCTCCAAAACTTCTGGGCAGTAGTCCTCAAAGATGTGAATGGGAGAGCCTTTATATTTCAGCTTACCACGCATTCTTCGGGCCGCACGCACCACTAGCTCCCGTGTCTGAAATCGGCTAAAACAAACAACCACGGACCGTGGCTGCTGAGAGGGCCCCGGTTTAGCGGCCAGGGTGCGATGAGCCCTATCCAATTCGGGCGGCGAAGTGAGAATATTGTCCCCAAATACCTCAAAAAGCATCTGGGAGAAAAATGCAGTTGGTTGGGGGCCTTCGATGCCTTCTGGGAGGCCGACAATGCGCACGTTGTTGCAGCGACTCCTTCCTTCAAGATCCGTTAGCCTAGCCTTCAACTTGACGTTGTCCGCTAGCAAAGCCGTGATCTTAGATTGCACATCCTGCAGATCTCCGTCAGCAGAGCTCGCAAACTCCTCCAGTTTGGAAATACGTTGATGGTGGTCCTTAATAGTGGTCTGAAAATTGTTCAATTTGGTCTCAAGTTTTGAGTATGATTCTTTAAATTCCGAAAGAAGCGCCTCTTTGTGCTCGGCTAGCTTAGCTGTTAGCAGCGCCATGATGGAACTGGTGAGGTCATCGTCATCTCTCTTCGATCTTTTCGACATTCTCGAACAAAAAGGGTGTAAAACACAAAAGGTAAAAGCAACCAAAAATAAAACAAGTTTAAAACATATAGTGGCCACGTATTAGTTGTAAAGTCAGGGAGCGCGGACTGACACGTCTACTCCATCTAGTGGCTAGGGCGGAAGTCAGATAAAGGAGTTCTTTCCTCAGCTGTCAGCAGTGAGCAGCATCCAGCAGAACCAGAGGAGATAAAGGAGTGTTTGTTCCTCAGCTGTCGGCAGGGAGCAGCATCCAGCAGAAAGAGCAGCAGGGACTTCAGTCCTGTTCAGATCAGCTTCCTGTCAGCTCTCATGTTCACATGTTGGAGCTGGAAGCTCACACACCTGCAGAGGCTTTCAGCACCATGCACAAAACAAGCTGATGATCTGATTGGCTGCTGGCTCTTTCTGCTGACTTTGCTGAAAAAGCCTGACATCATTCTGCTCTCACAGGTACACACTGAGAAAGCTGCAGGTTCACAGGAAACTGGATCTTTGCTCTGGTACGAACTGGGTTTAGTTCAGCATAGACCTCCAGGTGCCCACTGAACTCAAAGTCTGCAGTTTGTTTTGTGGACTCTGCTCAAGATCCAATAGCTGCTTCACAACTAAATACTTGAGGATGTTCAGGCTCAGGTCCAGTTCTGTCAGATGGGAGGATGGACTCCAGAGGATGGGTGCTTAAAGCTTGTGCCGCCCAGCTGTGTGGAGTCCTTAGTCTGGTCTTCAGCCTGAGCCTGCACCTCCAGAGAGTCCCCGTGATGTGGAAGACGTCCTGCCTCGTTCCTGTGCCTAAGACGCTGCGTCCTAACGGCCCTCAGGACTACAGGCCGGTGGCACTGACGTCCCACATCATGAAGACCTTCGAGAGGCTAGTTCTGGAACAGCTAAGGCCTATGGTCAGACCCTTCACGGATCCACTACAGTTCACCTACCAGCCCCGGCTGGGAGTTGAGGATGGTATCAACTACCTGCTGAACAGAGTCTACACTCATCTGGACAAGCCGGTGAGCACTGTGAGGATCATGTTCTTTGACTTCTCCAGTGCTTTCAACACCCTCCGTCCGGCTCTACTTGGTGAGAAGATGGCGGCGATGCAGGTGGATGCCCCCATCGTGTCCTGGATTGTTGACTATCTGACGGGCAGACCACAGTATGTACGCCTACAGAACTGTGTGTCTGACAGGGTGATCAGCAACACCGGGGCCCCTCAGGGGACTGTCCTCTCTCCATTCCTCTTCACCGTCTTCACCTCAGACTTCAGCCATTGCTCTGAGTCCTGCCATCTTCAGAAATTTTCTGATGACTCAGCAATAGTCGGCTGCATTGAAAGGGGCGATGAAGGTGAATATAGGACTGTGGTGGGCAACTTTGTCACTTGGAGTAAACTGAACCATCTGCAGCTCAATGTGACAAAGACAAAGGAGCTGATAGTGGATCTAAGGAGGGCCAAAACACCTATGACCCCTGTTTCCATCCAGGGGGTCCCTGTGGACACTGTGGAGGAATACAAGTATCTCGGGGTGTACTTAAATAATAAACTGGACTGGACAAGAAACACAGAGGCAGTCTACAAAAAGGGCCAAAGCCGTCTCTTCTTCCTGAGGAGGCTGAGGTCGTTTAACATCTGTCAGACGATGCTGAGGATGTTCTATGAGTCTGTTGTGGCCAGTGCGATCTTTTATGCTGTCACATGCTGGGGCAGTGGGCTGAGGATCACAGACAGCAACAGACTTAACAAACTGATCAGGAGGGCCGGTGATGTTGAAGGGGAGGAGCTGGACACTCTGACGACCGTGGCAGAGAGGAGGATGCTGTCCAGGCTTAAGTCCATCTTGGACAATGTGTCACACCCCCTCTACGACACACTGGCCCAACAGAGGAGCTCCTTCAGCAGAAAACTCCTCTCACCCAGATGCACCACAGAGCGCCACCGGAAATCCTTCCTGCCTGTGGTCATCAATCTGTACAACGCCTCCCTCTGAGAGTCAAACTTAATCATTGACACTATCCACCTCTCATTTTGACCTATATATACACATATAGTTTTTTATTTTTATTTTTATTTTTTTATGTATATATCTAGCTATATTTATGAGGAATTTTGTATATATATATGTGTATATATATATGAAGTGCAGCACAATTTTCACATAATCTGATCTGAACTAACCACTAAAACCTGGAGTCTGACCTCTTCAGTCCACAGAGTGGACTCTGCAGAAAGCTGCTCGGCTCCTTTATCACACACTCAGAGATGGTGTTCCAGCTCAGGTCCAGTTCTGTCAGATAGGAGGGGCTGGACTTCAGAGCTGAGACCATAGAAGACCAGCCTTTCTCTGAGATCCAACAGCAGCAGAGGCTGCAGGTATACTCTACTGCTCTGAAACTGAAGCTGAATGTTATCACATGCTGAACTGATGATAGCTCTGAAGCACCCAATCACCAATCTGATCATTGCCATCAGTCTATAAGATACTGTTGGGACTCTTTAGTCTTTGTACAAGCTGCTTAAACACTGTCTCTGAAACTATTTCCATCTACTGGAGCAGAATCCAGGTACTGAACTTTGGTTCTCAAACACTGGAAGGATGGAAAGTTCTCATCCAGTTCTGAACTGTTTCCAGTCTGCAGTTTGGACTCCTCAGTCCTGCAGAAACATGTTTCACTCCTGAATCCTCCTGCTGGTTGTTACTCAGGTCCAGATGTGTCAGACTTGAGGACAAGGAGCTAAGATGGCGTTTCATAGCTTTTCTCTGAGAGGCTATGACACTGAGTCTGACAAGGGACAAAACAAATGGATGAGATCATCAATCAGTCAGACAGGTTCTCTTGTTTGTTTTTGTTCATGAAAACAATGTTTAAAAAATCCACTACGCAAAAATAAGAATAATTGTGCTGTGTTATTATTACTCTTTTACTTTATTACACACAGTTTGTATTGTAACTTACAACTATTGCACATTCAGTTTGTGACCCTGCCACATTAAGTTGGATGGTGTTTTTTTTGTGGAGTGGTCTCATAAGTTAGGGTCTTTGAAAAATTGGAGGCTCAGGTAATATTGACATTGGCCTTGTTGGGTTTTATCAATATAGGTATCAGCCTCTATAATTCATGGGCTTTTATTTTCATACTCTGTGTCTTTGAGATGTCCGGAGAGTCCGGGTGTAGTGTGCCTCTTTAAGGAAAATGGGGGTGGAGCTATCCGGAGAGCACCTGGGAAAGAGGTAATGAGGAAAAATGTTTGAAAGGTGTAGCAGGTGGGCCCTTGAGAGGAGTCAGGCTTCGATTGGGCGGACTGGACAAGGCGGTAGGATTTGAATTTTGGCGGTTAGCATAAACTGTACATTGACTGTAGCTACATGGCTTCTACATCAGGAGGAAATAGTGGGAATGAGATGGAGTGGATGATTTCTAGATCATCACGAATGAAAAGAACAATTAAGAAAAGACAAGAAAGAGCAAGAAGTTGGTCAGAAGAAAGTGAGACAAGAGCAGACATCAGCAAAAGAACAAAAACAAATGAAAGGGCGAATTCAGATGAACAGAGTCAAGCTAATTTAGAAGCAGAATATAAAGTTGTGGTAGAATTCAAGCAAGAGGGGGGAGCTATACATCCCATAAAACTGACTAAAGCAATAGAGGCAGAAATAGGAAAAATAAAAATGGCTAGAATCATGAACAACAGAAGAGTGCTGATACATGCTAACAGCGAATCACAGCAACAAAAGATCATGAAAATGAAAAACCTAATGGGGGAAAGAGTTAGAACTCATATACCAGGATTGTTAGCGAGGCTAAGAGGAGTGATTTCAGGAGTTCCGCTGGAAATGACAATGGAAGATGTGAAAGCAGAAATCAAAGGAGGGAAAATAACTGATGCCACTAGGATTAAAAGTAAAAGAGACGGGGAACTTAATGATACTATGGCAGTAATTTTACAGTTTGAAAATAGTATGCCTGGAAATATCCAGCTGGGTTACATGAACTATAGAGTTAGAGAGTATATCCCTAAACCCCTCCGCTGTTTTAAGTGTCAAAGAATGGGACACACTGCAAAGGAATGCAAAGGAAAAATCAGGTGTGCAAGATGTGGAGGTCCACATGAATATGGAAAATGTGAGAAAGATGCAAAAATCAAATGTTGTAATTGTGGAGGAGAACATAGTGCAGCTTATGGTGGATGTCAAATACAAAAGGAAGCTAGGGAAGCTCAAAGAGTTAAAATTACAGAAAGAATTTCATATGCTGAAGCCTTAAAAAGAGTAAAGAAAGACAGTAATAGAGGAATGGGAGAAACAGGTCAAAGAAACTCAGCTTGGAATATAAATCAAGTGCAGAACGGGCAGAGACAAATACTGGCTCCAAACCCAAATATCCAAAATGCAGGCCTGCATAAATGTAGAGTGGATGAAGATACGATGGTGGTGAAAAAAGAAAACTTCGTAGCATTTATATGCCATATTGTTAATGTAACAGTGCAAATGAAGAAGAAAAGTGATAAAATAAAGGCAATAGTAACAGCAGCTGGAAGATTTTTAGATATGAAAGAAATACAAGCAGATCAAATACATACCATTCTAAGTGCCACTGAAACTACAGGAAATACCCAGGACTAGGATCCAAGTGTTCTTTTTAATGGTTTTATGTATACTTCAATGGAATGCTCGAAGCTTAATAGCCAATGGACAAGAATTTAAAAAGTATATTTATGAATTAGAAATAATCCCTGATATTATATGTATACAAGAAACATGGTTAAAACCAAATCTAGATTTTAAGATCCCTGGATATAACATGGAAAGACAGGATAGAAGTGATTGTAATGGAGGAGGATGTGCTACCTTAATTAAAGATGGAATAGCTTATAAGAAAATCCCAATGAATAATGAATTAGAATGTATTATTATAGAAATATTTAATGTAAGAAAAAATGGTAATATTAAAATTATAAACTATTATAATCCATGTAAAAATCTCGATTGTAAAAAGATTAAGGAAATGGCTGGGAAATTACATAGAAGAGAAGTATGGTGCGGTGATTTTAATGCCCATAATAGTCTCTGGGGCAGCAAAAAGACAGATCAAAATGGCAACATAATAGAAGAAATAATGGATGAAAGGTCACTAGTTTGTCTTAACAATGGAAAAGGTACCAGAGTTAATGTACATAAAAATACAACCTCATGTCTAGACATTACATTAGTATCTGACTGCCTTGTAGGATCATGTGAATGGAACGTCAACAGGGAATCTACAATAGGGAGTGATCATTTTCCAGTAAGTACTATAATTAATGATAATATAAAGAGGCAAGAAGATGTCATAATCACAAGATGGTGCTTTAATAAAGCTGATTGGAAAAAATTTAAAGTAAAGTGTGAGGAAAGCAGACATTTGGTTACATTAAAAGGTAACATAGAAGAGTGTACAAGCCAGATAACAAAACATATTTTAAATGCTGCAAATGCAAGTATACCAAAAACAATAATAAAAGGGAAGAAAAAAGTAGTCCCTTGGTGGAATGATGAATGTACTAGAGCGATTAAAGATCGTAACAGGGCATTTAAAATACTGCAGAAAAATCTAACACTTGAAACTCTTATTAATTATAAAAAGAAAAGAGCAGTAGCTCGTAAAATTATTAAGGAAGCCAAAAAGAAAACGTGGAGAGAATATACTTCCTCAATAGGATCTGAAATTAAATTGCAAAATGTATGGTCAATGTTTAGGAAAATGATTGGGAAAAGGAGTGATATTAAAATACCAGCCTTAGTCAGAGATCAGGAAGTAGTAGTGTTAAATAAAGATAAGGCAGATTTGTTGGGGGAAGCATTTGCGGCAGTACATAGTGGGGAACATCTTACAAACATTCATAGACAACAGATGAATCAAAAAATTAGCAAACATAAAAATATTTTGGGAAAAAGTCAAACATATAATTCAACATTAGACATAAATATAACCATGAAGGAAATTAAAGCAGCATTGAAAGGGACAGGATATTCAGCTCCTGGGGAAGATCAGCTATGCTATGCTATGTTTAAACAGATTCCTGAAGTAACATTAGAATTAATATTAAAACTGTTTAATAAAATATGGAAAGAAGGTTTAATACCAAATAGATGGAAGAGAGCAATAATCCTACCGTTTAATAAACCAGGGAAAGATCCTGCAAATCCAAATAATTACAGACCAATAGCATTAACTTCACACTTAAGTAAGTGGATGGAGAAAATAGTGATTAAGAGACTAGAATTTATTCTTGATCATAAGAAATTAATCAATGAAAATCAGTGCGGATTTAGGAAAGGAAGATCAACAATGGACGCAATAACTAGAGTTAGTAATGATATAGAGAAAGCTTTAAAAATGAAAGAAATTATGATTGTAGTATTTTTGGACATAGAAAAAGCTTATGATTCACTATGGAGAGAAGGACTACTTATAAAAATGAAGCAGATGGGAATAGGAGGGAAAATGTTTAATTGGATAGCAAATTTTTTAAAGGATAGAAAAATAAAAGTTAAGATTGGAAATGACTACTCAAAAGAATTGAATATTGAAAATGGAATTCCACAAGGTAGTGCAATTAGCCCAATACTATTTAATATTATGATAAACGATATCTTTTCTGAAACAGAAGAATGTATAAAATCTGTATTATATGCTGATGATGGAGTATTATGGATGAGAGGAAAGAATACAAGATTTGTTATAGGTAAAATTAAGAAAGCGATTAATAAAGTAGAAAAATGGTCCTTTGAATGGGGTTTTAAATTATCAACAAGTAAATCTTGTTATATGATTTTTACAAATAAGAAAAACATAGACATAGGTACAATAACATTATATGAACAACCATTGGAAAGGGTAGCAGAATTTAAATATCTGGGAATATGGTTGGATCAATCATATACATGGAAAACGCATACAAAGAATCTGGAAACTAAATGTAAGAAAGTGATAAATCTACTAAAGGCTGTGGCTGGAAATAACTGGGGTGCAGATAGACAGTCATTATTAAACATATATAGGGCTCTCATGAGATCAACAATAGACTACGGTAGTTTTATATATGGAGTAGCAGCTAAAACAACATTACAAAAAATAGATACTTTACAGAATAGGGCTTTACGTATATGTACAGGAGCAGTGAAAACGACACCTATTAATGCCCTTCTAATAGAGACTGGAGAGATTCCACTAGAAATAAGAAGAATAAAATTAGCTCTGACATACTGGATGAAAATAAAAAGTAAAAAAGATGAAAATGTAAATTCAACAATATTAAAATATTGTTGGGAATACTTAAAGTTCCATAGTAATGGATTTGGATGGATCATAAACAAATGGATTAAAATATATGAATTAGAAGATAAAGAAATAGCTCAATTTAATCCAATTAATGTTAGCCCTTCATGGATATTTCCGGCAGTAAATGTAGACATAAAACTCCTTAAAATGAAAAGCGATTGGAATTTAAAAGAAATAGGGGTAAAAACCGATATATACTTAAGAAACTCATATTATAATTATGCTAAAATATATTCAGATGGTTCTAAGAATTCAAAAGGATGTGTGGGAATAGGAATTTATATATCTGAGTTTAAAATTGACATATCTAAAAGATTATCTGATCAACTATCTGTATTCACGGCAGAAATGGTGGCAGTTATCATCAGTTTGCAGTGGGTAGAGGAGGTGCGTCCAGACAGAGTAGTAATTTGCACAGATTCCAGAGCAGTCATAGAAAGTATTCAAGGAGAAGGAAACAATAGGAAAGATCTAGTACTAGAAATTCAACATAGCTTATTTAGAATATACAGAGGTGGCATTGATGTTTGGTTCTGTTGGGTACCAGCACATCAAGGTGTAAAAGGAAATGAAAGGGCAGATAAATTAGCAAAAAGGGCTTTAGATCAGGCAATAACGATTAAAATACCTATTGGCAAAGGGGAAGGGAAATCAATTATTAAGAATAAAGAAATGGAAATATGGCAAAAAAGATGGAATGAAGATAAGAAAGGAAGGAAATTATATAAAATACAGAAGTCAATATTTAGTAGAAATATTAAGGAGAGAAATAGAAGGGAAGAAATAATAATGATTAGACTGAGAGTAGGGCACACATATTTAAATGATACTTTATATTTAATAGGGAAGAAAAATAAGGATAAATGCGAAAAATGTGGAGAGAAAGAAAATGTAGAACATATACTACTGAACTGTAAAACATATGAACGTGAAAGGGAGAAATTGAGAAGAATAGTTGGAAAGACAGATCAAGAATGGAGTTTGAAAGGAATATTGGGAAATGATGGAAATATAAAGGATATTTGTAGGATAAGAAAAGCGTTATTTATTTTTCTTCAAAACACAAAATTAAAAAATAGAATATGACTGATGTAGAATACTGTTGCTACACACTCGTGTACAGTAGGTGGCGGTATGCACCTTAAAGTTGATTGCGACCCGCCATAATAGAAAAGAAGAAGAAGAAGGTGTAGCAGGTGGCATGCAAAAAAGGGGAGAGAGGTTGTTTGAATGGAGAGGCTACAAAGAGTCCTGCCGGATGGGGTTGAAGAAAAAAAGAAAAAATCAGCCCACTGGACAATATTTGTGGAAATAAGGACTTTAAAAGAAAAAAATGATTTTTTCCCCCCCCGCTGGATGTGCTGGTGAGACCCATCTGGTTTATTCATTTTTTCCTTTATTTTTTTTTTGTGCAATGCATTACTGAAGACTGATTTTGCGACCTATTTTGTACAATTTTGTGTGTTTTTGTTTTTTTGTATTTTTGCAAGAGGACCGGTGTTGGATTTACACTATGGAGTGACTTTGGGGGGGAAGCGGTGAATACTGATGGTGATTTTTGACCAAGACTCTTGAGAAAATGTGGGGAAAGAAGTGGATTGTTTGTGAATTGTGTGATTGATAAACGAAATACAGGTGACTGATTTGGGATAAAGCGTGTGTGGTGTAATGGTTATTTTTATAACATTTTGATAAAAAGTTTTCACAGATAAAAGTTAAACATTTTAGACCGAACGTAATTAGTAACAGTTGTTTTTCTGACCAAGATCAGGGGAATTGTTAAAAGTTCATAAAATTGATTAGTTTTTTTTATCTTGCCTCGTCGCACTGACTTCCAGCACACCTCCACTCACGCAGCCACCCATGATCTCCACACGGGGGCAGCAGACACGCACTCATGCACACGACGAAACATGTCATTTGTGTGTCAGTATCTGTACATTATCTCAAACGTTTATACAAAACGGTTTATTTTCTTGTGCTTCAAAAGTGTAAACTAAAAGTGAATCTGCCGTAATTGTAAGAAAAAACAGAAAGGGGAAATTTAAAACATCTGAAATAGTCTGCTTCCCTAGATGGCTTGAGTAAAGAAAAGCAAATGTCTCATAATTCACAGGAATATTTGGTATATGATGAGGGTAAGGAAATAATAACTTCAATAACTCTGCCAGAGCGGATGATTCCAAGGTACAATAACACATTAACACGAATGACTAAAAGTCATGGAAACTCGTAGAAATCTATTTAATTTATCCAGTAAGGTATATTTTACATTACTATCGTGGTTTTCCGGAATGACACGCAAACGCCGCTCTTTGCGTGCGGCAACAGACCAGTACGTTCATGGTGATTTATGAAAATGACGCAATGACGTGGTTCAATTTTGACCACTTGTAGGGCGGATGAGAGCTACTTTCTTTTAACGTGGGGGGGGGCACATGGGTCCTGATGCAGGGAAACTGCCAACAGACTGCTCTGTTTGGGGTTATTAACGGGACATATTCTGACAGTTAAAAGCTAACATCACTGTCCGCCTGCGCTAAAACATCCAAAATAGTTTTTTTTTATATTTCTATCAGACGGTGTACACTTCTGATTGGAAAAGTGTGGACTTTCAGCGTCCGTCCGGGTGGAGAAAATATCTGAAGACCTTGACAATCAGTCCCAAACGACCCGGATCTGACGTGTGAAGAAGTTTCTCTGGAATAAATAAATAATCATCTGCCGACCTGTTGTTCTCACAGCAACAAGCAGACAGAACAACAACAGACCCCACATCCGTTCGACCTGGACATCCATTTTTAGAGAATTTATTGTCAAGTAAAACGGATACAACCAGTTATTCTTGTCTCACGTTCAGATTATTTTTTGAGCTCATGAGAACTGTCAACTACAAAAAACTCCCAGCATTGCTGACTGACCCCCCACCCACCAAACGTGAACCTGCATCATGTTTCTGCCTTTACTTTGAAGTTCACCGGAAGTGGGAGTGCGTTTCAACACCTGTGTGGCTGTGGGGCGCGTGCGGAGCGGCTGTGACCGCCCTTCGCATCGTGGATGTGGCTTTTTCCGCATTCTCCCCTGCCTTCCCGCGGACGCTTTCCTGATCTCCCGGGCAGACCCCTCCATGGGACGGCCGAACCCGGCCCGGAGAGCACCCCAGCAGCCGGAGGCCGCGCTGCACGCCCCCCGGCCCGCCGCCCCCCGGCCCGCCGCCGCGTCCATGTTGACGGTCAGTGTTCTTTCCGTGTTCGCCGATGTGTCTTCGTCCTGCTCGAGCCGGAGAGTAGAGAGTTTGCTCCTGTTTCCGGCAGACAGGCTCAGGCCTGTCAGGAAGAGTGCTCATACACCCGAAACAACTCGTTTAGTGAGCTGGAAAGGCCAAATCCCTCTGTGCAGCAGGTATTCAAAACCAGTCCACAACATGGAGGGAGCGACATCGGCTGTTGGTTTTGGTGTGGTCAGAAACTCTCACATTGTAGCAGATAACCCTTAGAACTGAAAGTCAGGCCTGCATGCAGCCACCGGGGGCTGGGGAATGAAAGTGTAGTGATGCAGACAGCAGCATCCGAGTCTCTGCTGCCCATCCAGCTACAAACCTGAGGTGGATGTAAAATGACCCCCTTGCTTCGTCATGCCTTTTTCTTTGCACATCTTCAGTCAGTGTAAAATCACTTCCGTCTTCAACTGAAAAACCATCAGTACCCAGCAGGCAGCCCTCCCTTCTGGTTTGGAGTTTGGAGTTCCTCCGATGGAGCTTAGAGCTCTCTCCTGTTCCTGCCAGAGGCGCCCGGGAAGGAGTGCACATCAGGATGGAGGGTTTGGTTCCATCAATGAGGATCATTATTATCATGCAGTCAGAAAAGAGTATTTATGTCAATGGAATTTGCATTTGTCTTTTATCATGTTGTGTGTTAAGTGTTGTACTTTTTCCATGGTTAAAGCCAAATAATTTTATTGGCCTATTTATTAAGGAACAATGAAGGAAATAGCACAGTACTGATATTCTGAATAAGACTCAAATAAATCGTGTGAATCAATTTTAATAGTGATTAATGTTCAGAATATGAGTTGATGGTTATCATGTTACATTTCTGGACTTTTGGTGGGTTTTGCATATACAAACAACTAAATGGTTTATTTAAACTCTCAAAAAGCACGGCTCAGAAAACCACACTGAACGTGAAAACAGACAAACGCAGAAACCACCAGAAAACCAACCTAGGACGGACACTAGAAACGCAGAATGAAAGGGCAAGGCAACATGTGCTGCAAACACGGTAAGAAACACAGGCAGTGACTCAAATGACTGACAAGCTTAGATGGAGGAGGGTTAGGGTTAGGGAGGAAAAGCAGGTGACACAGGGAACACAGGAGAAGTGACATGAGCTGCGTTGAATAACCAGAATAGGAGGGAACTGAGGGAGGGGAAGTAAACGGAGACACACAAGGGGAACACACAGGAAACTAAGCAGAGAGCCAAAATAAAACAAAGGGAGCTAAAAGAAACACAAGAAAAACCAAGACACAACCTAGAAAACAATCCAGAATAAAACCAAAACCCGATGTGAGTGATGCCAGAGACACCTAGAGAATGAGATTGGGAGGAATGTAACCTAGGATCTGAATATAAGTGAAGTTGAATAAAGTAAGTCTTTGTCTAACCTGGTCATTGTCCAAGCTGGCATGGCCTCAAAGTTGCAAGTTGCATAATTTTAAACTGAATATTTTGTGGCAGTGAAATTCCATTTCTGTTGTTAAAGCTCAGGCACAACTTTGGTGTTCCAGTTTTTGGAGAATTATGAACACCTCATAACTGACTGCTCAACGACTGGTGACAAGCAACTAGAAGACCAAGGGAGTTGAAGCCAAGAATCAACATGGCTGTCTTCAAGCCGGAAAATGTGGAAGACTTCTATGAAATCGGTGAAGTTCTGGGAAGGTACACATTTTTCTGCATCTCCAGTGAAACTTCCAACGTGTGAATGACTTGTCCTCTCTAAACGTTTAAATCCCATGATCATATTATATGTTAATAAATACAAACATAGCCCATGTGTAAGGAATCCTTGAGGCGGTCCCTATTTGCCTACAGGTCATCTATATTTTACAGACAAAAAGGGTTGCTTGCCATCAACAAGGACCAAGTTTGTTTAGTCCACATAAACCCTTTCTTCACTGTATGTCCACACAAATTGCTACTGCATTATCCCCAGTCCTCACAGCCAGCCGCTGTTCCTCCCCTTTGTCATATAGATGTATCTGTGGGGCATTATCTGTGTCAGTGAGTGTGGTCCTGTGGTGGAATGGTGACCTGTCCAGGGAGTACACCACGGCTTCCCCAATGTAATTTCGGATAGGCTCCTGTTGGCCCCTCCAAAATATTCACTAATTGTTTATAGCTGTATTTCATGCTAGATGAACACAGAGTGAAACATGTCCTTGTCCGCTCCAGCGGCCACTTTGGACAGGTTCGTCAGGTCCGTGAGAGGACATCCGGGGTTTTTTGGGCAGGAAAATTCCTAAAGATCCGAAAAATCGCATGCAGCCGCCTGGGTGTGGAGAGGAGCAGTGTGGAGCGAGAGGTGGAGATCCTCCAGTCTGTGCAACATCCAAACATTGTGACTCTCAAAGACGTTTTTGAGAGCCGATCGGAGGTGGTCCTCATCCTGGAGCTGTAAGTCCATTTTCCAGTCTGATCCATTATGTACCTGGATATTTGGAATGTGTCACATGAGGGTCAGAATGATTCTCCCGTGACAACACTGGAAAAGAGTGAACAGCACACGTTTTTGAGCCACAGTGGTCCCTGTACACCAACGGCATGTGAATGCACACCCTGAATTTAAAAGTGCGGCAGCTATGTGACTAAGAGTTATTATGAATTTACACAGAAAAAGAGCTTAACTGTTGGGCGACTTTCCTCATGGATGAACAAAAGACAGCTTATATATAATGCTTTTTTTCTCTGTGCAGCAGAAATGTTTCAAAATACTCACTCCTCTCTATGACTTCTTAGTGTCAGTGGAGGAGAATTGTTTGACTTCATTGCCGAGAAAGAGAACCTTCTGGAGAGTGAAGCTATTGAGTTCATGAAACAAATCCTGGAGGGGCTGAGGTTTATGCACGGGAGCAACGTTGCCCACTTTGACCTGAAGGTAACAGTGAAGCAACGCAGACTAACTTAGGTCAATATGACAATGCACGCTTTAAAAGACAAGCTATCTGCATCTCCTGCATGATTGTGTCGTTTTTTTGCAGCCGGAAAACATCATGCTCTCTGACAAGGTGTCTTCCAACCCCAATATTAAACTCATTGACTTTGGCCTGGCCCACCGCTTCCATCAGGGGGAGGAGTACAAGAGCACAAGCGGAACTCCCCAGTACATCGGTGAGGATGCTTTGAGATGTCTGTTTCCATGGAATCTTAGGTCATTCATCATGTTTTGACAGTGAGCATATGTAACCACATCTGTAGATGCCAGAAGAGACAGAATGATCTGGACTCTGTAATGCGGAGGATTTATTATGAAGCCAAAAGGGAGCCATAAGCCGTTTTTTTTCATTGTGAGGACTCATTTTGAGGACCCGGGCAGAAGAACACATGGAGCCAGCAGAGCACTTTGATTAACTTGTATTTAAGAGAGAACGACAGCCTCTTCACTGGTAGTGTACAGATGCCTGTGGTCAATATTAGGCTGTTTTCACATGTTTCTGCAGCTCTTAAGCAGCAGAAAAACCTCTCCATCTTTAAGTTATGCACAAGAGAGGTTTCTGTACTTTAAATATCAAATGAAGGTTTTATTGAGCCACATTCACATCTTCACCTGACTGTTTTCTGGGTCTCTGTAGCTCCCGAGGTGATCAACTGTGAGCCTCTCAGTACAGCAGCTGATATGTGGTGAGTAGCTGCTCTCACTGTGTGTGCATGTTCACTGTTCAGCTGTGTATGGCAGGTATTCAGACAGAATTCCAAAATATTACAGACATTGGGATTATATTGCAATCCTAATCTAGAATTATTTTTTGAGTCCCCTGTTCATTTGACCTGACTAACTGTGTCCTGTGTCTTCGTCCCTACAGGAGCATTGGAGTTATCACCTACATACTGTAAGTTGAGTGCTGGATGGCTCATAGCAGGTTTGGCAGTGAAAACTGTATGTTGTTCTGCATTTTTGATAGTTTGTACCAAAACAACTCCAGCTCGGCACTATGTAATGCCACATAGGTTCTTAATATGAAGTCAATTTCAGAGAAGATGGATCTCTTCGTCACAGTACCTGTCAAGAAAATAGAACAGAAAAAACCTCAAACCAGGATGTGAGGTACCTCAGCCTAAAAATGTCCTTTTCAAGGGTGTCCTGAGTGCAAGTTGCACGAAAACACAAACCTGTGAGGCCTTCCCTCTGCAGTCCAAAGACAGGCTGAAACCAATGTATGGATATGTGTTGATGTCTTTGTTTGCAGGCTGAGTGGTTTGTCGCCATTCCAAGGTGAGACTGATGAGGAGACTCTAAGGAATGTCCTTGCCACGAAGTATGAGTTTGACGAGCGCTACTTCAGCATGGCAAGCTCCATGGCTAAAGATTTCATCCAGAAACTCTTGGAGAGGAATCCAAAGTATGTATTATGATATACGTACAGTGTGTTTCTCCCTGGGAAAAACATCTATCATCTTAAAGTGTTTGCTTATTTGCAAACTTGGAATAGCTTTGAAATGTACAGTCAGGGCCAGAAATATTTGGACAGTAACACATTTTTCACGAGTTGGGCTCTACATGCCACCACACTGGATTTGAAATGAAACCTCTACAACAGAATTCAAGTGCAGGTTGTAACGTTTAATTTAAAGGGTTGAACAAAAATATCTGATAGAAAATGTATGAATTGTACATATTTCTTTACAAGCACTCCACATTTTAGGAGCTCAAAAGTAATTGGACAAATAAGCATAACCCAAACAAAAAAGTTTTTTTTCAATATTTTGTGGCAAATCCTTTGGAGGCAATCACTGCCTGAAGTCTGGACTGTATGGACATCACCAAACGCTGGGTTTCCTCCTTCTTAATGCTTTGCCAGGCTTTTACAGCCGCAGCTTTCAGTTCTTGGTTGTTTGTGGGTCTTTCTGTCTGAAAACTGGTTTTGAGCGAGTGAAATGCATGCTCAATTGGGTTAAGATCTGGCGATTGATTTGGCCATTGCAAAATATTCCACTTTTTTGCCTTCATGAACTCCTGGGTAGCTTTCACTGTATGCTTGGGGTCATTGTCCATCTGTACTGTGAAGCGCCGTCCATTAAACTTTGCAGCATTTGGCTGAATCTGGGCTGAAAGGATATCCCGGCACACTTCAGAATTCATCCGGCTACTCTTGTCTGCTGTTATGTCATCAATAAACACAAGTGACCCAGAGCCATTGAAAGCCATGCATGCCCATGCCATTACATTGCCTCCACCATGTTTTACAGAGGATGTGGTGTTCCTTGGATCATGTGCCGTTCCCTTTCTTCTCCAAACTTTTTTCTTCCCATCACTCTGGTACAGGTTGATCTTGGTCTCATCTGTCCATAGAATGCTTTTCCAGAACTGGGCTGGCTTTTTGAGGTGTTTTTTGGCAAATTCAACTCTGACCTGTCTATTTTTAGATTTGATTAATGGTTTGCATCTGGACGTGAACCCTTTGTATTTACTTCCATGGAGTCTTCTCTTTACTGTTGACTTGGAGACAGATACACCTACTTCCCTAAGAGTGTTCTGGACTTCAGTAGATGTTGTGAACGGGTTCTTCTTCACCAAAGAAAGTATGCGGCGATCATCCACCACCGTTGTCTTCTGAGGACGCCCAGGCCTTTTTGAATTCCGATGCTCACCAGTGAATTTCTTTTTTCTCAGAATTTACCAGACTG
Source organism: Menidia menidia (assembly GCA_907169785.1). Lineage (NCBI taxonomy): Eukaryota > Metazoa > Chordata > Actinopteri > Atheriniformes > Atherinopsidae > Menidia > Menidia menidia. The sequence continues at coordinate 31,437 of CAJRST010021779.1, read as the reverse complement.
TTGATTTTGGTACTCCAAGCATGTCTGCAATCTCTCTGATGGATTTTTTCTTTTTTTTTCAGCCTTAGGATGTTCCGCTTCACCTCAATAGAGAGCTCCTTTGACCGTATGTTGTCTGGTCACAGCAAGCTTCCAAATGCAAAACCACACACCTGGAATCAACCCCAGACCTTTTCACTACTTAATTGATTACAGGTTAACGAGGGAGACACCTTCTGAGTTAATTGCAGCCCTTATTGCCCATTGTCCAATTACTTTTGATTCCTTGAAAAGTGGGCAACACATACAAAAGCTGTTGCTATTATTTTATAGAGAGATACGCCTAAAAATGTCCACTCAAATGAAATGTATGGACTCGTGAGTTTCCTGTGTAAAACGTTCAGCTTCACAATGACATTTTGGTTCACAAAACCAAGTCAGCACTTTGAATCCAGACTATAAATGGAGAATGGGATTCCTCTCAGCCTGTTATTTTTAACAGGAATGTTTTTAAATAAAGGTTGACTTTCAGATGCTGATTGAGAGTAAACTGGCATACTCGCTCATGAAGCACTGCTCTCCTCTGCAACACAAGCACCCATACTGTTGGTGCCAGGGCAGTCCTTTTCAAATTGACAGGACGGGGTTTGTGACTTGATGAGATTGGTTTGCCTCTGCATTAACAATAGAAATCTGGCAGCAACAGGAGGGGCGATCACGCAGCTGCTGAGTAGCTCCCTGTCTCCGCTGCCCTTTTGGGGGCGAGACTTTGGTGAGGTGGGCTGCAGGTCCGTTTGATCAGCATGCCCTTATGTTGGTGTGTGTTGCAGTGAGAGGATGACAGCTGAGGAGTGTCTCCTTCATCCTTGGATTAAGGTGACTACTGATCCTGGTTCTAAAAATCTTCCTGTGATGCCTCCGGTCAGTTGCTGATTGCTGCAAATGTCCTCTGTTTCAGCCCATCACACGCAAACAGGCAGCCAATAGGAATCGATCCTCAATCAATATGAAGAACTTTAAGAAGTTCAACGCCAGACGAAAATGGAAGGTGTGTCTGTACAGTAAAGATGATATAATTGTATAATTGAAAAGTAATAATCAGAATCAGAATAAGGTTTATTGCCAAGTAGGTTTTTAGACTTACAAGGAATTTGCCTTGGTGTTTGGTGCACAACACTTCTATGAGAAGCAAGAAATAAAATGTAGAAATAAAAATATAGGACAGAAATGATAAAACTGAAAAATACAATCTTTAAAGATATAGATCCGATTTTACAAATGAACAATCTTTAAAAACTATAGATCCAAATGTACAAATGAACAATTGAGATGTGCAATGTTGATCTGCAATGACAGACCAGAAAATGCTGAAGCATTGGGTAAATTAGTGAGGTAGAGTGGGGGGGGAGAATAGGTGGGGGTCGCTGGCCTTGTTGATGAGGCCAGTTGCTGCTGGATTGAAACTGTCTTTATGGCGTGAGGTTTTGGTCCTGATGGTCCTCAACCTTCTGCCAGAGGGGAGGGTTTCAAAGAGTTTGTGACCAGGGTGAGAAGGATCAGACATGATCTTTCCTGCATGCCTTAAAGTCCTGGAGGCGTACAGGTCCTGAAGGGATGGCAGATCACAGCCAATCACCTTCTGGGCTGAGCGAATGATACGCTGCAGTCGGCCCTTGTCCTTAGCGGTGGCAGCAGCGTACCAGATGGAGATGGAGGAGGTGAGGATGGACTCAATGATGGCTGTGTAGAAGTGCACCATCATTGCCTTGGGCAGGTTGAACTTCTTCGGCTGCCGCAGGAAGAACATCCTCTGCTGGGCTTTCTTTGTGAGGGAGCTGATGTTCAGCTCCCACTTGAGGTCCTGGGTTATAGTGATCCCCAGGAAACAGAAGGACTCCACAGAAGCAATTGTGGAGCCACACAGAGTGATGGGAGCAGGTGGTGCTGTGTTCTTTCTGAAGTCTACAACCATCTCCTCTGTCTTGAGGCAGCACTAATATCAACAGAGTACGACCAAAGAGTTGAGAACAAATGAATAAGCTGTTTATAACACCAGAAGCCAATCAGGACACGTTTATTCATTTCACGTATTCTGCATTACAGCAGAATAACATACAGCCACTCACACAGAAACATGATAAGATGTGTGTTCCAGTAAACTTGGAATGTTTTCTTTGCTAAAGTTCATTACCAAGTTTTTTTATCAATGGAAGCCTTCACCATCAGTTCATTGGGCATTTTTTCACACACTGAGCAAAACACACACAGACTTGGAGCTCTTAGTTACATTTCAAGAGCCCCCAGCAGTCTGGGCCTTTAGCAGTAGAGGGGGGAGAGGTGCATCATGGGAGCCATAAGCCATGGACCTCTCTCTCTGCCACTAATTGTCAAGGTAGTGGAAGAACTACTGTGAGAGTGTACAACCTCAACACAAACTTTTATCAATTCAGGATAAAATGATGAAAAACTGTCACCCAAAATATCCTCACAAAAGGTAGATTTCAAACACTCATCTCTTCTCATCATAGAATGAATAGATAAGGGTTTGGCAGCTGGAATCCAGGCCAGCTGCACTGGTGACTGAACCACCTGCTTAAGCCATGAGCTGATACCATGTCATGTAAGATGGATGGATGTTTCTCACCCTTTCCAGATGTCCTACAACATGGTGTGGATGTGTAACCGGCTTGTGAATTTGAGACTGCTGAATAAGGGCAGGACTGATCCAGATCCATTGCAGGTGAGACTATATGTCGGATATCTTGGATTCCTCTCTGGGTAGCTTGATGTAGGCTTTGGACAACGCCGGCTGCACCCTAACCAGCTTCATGAGGTCATCATGCCAGCTGGTGGTTTGTTGTTGTTCTGTGCCTCGTCAGCTAGCGTTGTTATCCAGACTCCTTTATGTCAGGACTGTACAGAGGCAGCACAGCCCCCCGGCTGTCCCACTGGGTGCTGGAGCCATAGCTGTCCTTTATACGCAGTGTGCTCACAGCTATTCAGAGGGAGGCATGGAGGTGGAAGTGTTATAGTGAGACTGATGTCTGATGCCAACCACAGACACACTCATGATGCCCTCATGAGGCTTTTGGCGGTGAAGTGAGAGAAGACCTGAGGAATAAAGCTTTATCTGTACTGTGTACTGCTCTGACAGCACAGAAAAACTAGTCCCTCGCTGGGATTCCCATAGGTCAGCACTCCCCACCTTTCTTCATCTGCTGCCCCGTGTCTCATGCTCTGTAGCTTGTATGTGCTGTTTTCTGCAGTGATATGGGAAGTGAGCATTGCTTTTGGTGCTTTTCTGCAGAGACAGTGTGAGAGTGACGCTGAGGACACAGACAGCAAGCCTGCCTCTCTGTTGCGCAGAAGACTCAGCAGCAGTTCTTAGAGCTAACCAGAAGGAGACAGCAGAGGCGTGGGGGCTCGGCGGAGAAAACTCCACACAAACCTTTATTTCATTCTTCTGGTTAAATGGGCCTCTTAACATTAACTGTTCAAATCTCACACGGTTGCAGAGTTGTATTAGTGACTTTTTAAAGCTCCTCCTCCAGATCACGTGGTGCAAATGCATGCCTTCTTTTTTTAAAGTGAGTATTGAGATGGTTACAGATTTTTAGAAAACTGATAAACAATTTGCTAAGAAATGTTTTGGGATAGAATTATATTTCCTATACAAAAGTCAAATCTATTTTAAGTACAAGTCTTCCATGAATAACATGTGACGTAGAACACTTCTCATCAGTCAGTTTCAGAAATTCTGCGGCTGCTTTGAGTGAAAATCACTTTTAACAGTCAGACCTTTTGTCCATGTTGCGTAGAAGCTGAACTTGATTCTTCTCCTCCTAAGGACTCTTTCCAAGCTTAGAAATGAAAGATTGAATTAAGACCCAGCATCAACAGCCGTTAGTGTGTGTGCGTGCGCGTGCGCGTGTGTGGGAGGGACAGAGAGTGCTGAGGGATGTGCAGAGACACTATACGTGGGTTTTGACTATTTTGTCCAAAGTTTCTTACTGCTGAAGGTTCTAACTGTTCATGTCTTCCAAAATTCTTCCTGGAATTTTTGTGTTTTGAATGAGTGTAATCATGTCATCTGAAGTGTTTTGAAGGTCTACCAATGCTGTTACATTTACATTGGTGAATATCACCTCCATTGAAATGATTATTAAAGTTTTTGCTTAGATGATTTATTCATTCATTTCGATAAAGCACCATTGTATTCATTTCAGCTTGTATTTGTGTTCAGATATGCACAACATCTACTGAAGAAGTTCATTTTGTGGGAATATAATTGAAACTCTACAATCGAGACAAATAAAAGGTCACTGGAAACTTTAAGACTTGTCCTGTCCAGATTATTGGGCCCTAAAGCTGAGATGTGAAGAAACCAGTAATCTTTGGACAGGTTGGGGCGACCCCAATCAGAGACTGACTCAGCTGAGTCATAAATAATGTTCATTGACTAGATGAAATATTTTAATAGGCAAAAGAGCAAGCAGCTTAAAAAGGATAACCAGGACTAAGGGATGGTCTACGGAAGGGAAGTGAACATGTTGGAGACTTTGTGCACGCCGTTTACCTCAGACGTACGCATAAGCCTGCTGATGCATAAGAAGCAGATCATCTTGTATTGGTGACACAAACTGCAGATACTAGAAGGCAATGTTTTAAACTGTCTCCAGCACTTACTCTACTTGACTGGATTTGACTCAAGTTCAAATTGTAGGACCTGCTCTTTCAGGGTCATGCCAGTCAATTTAAGCCATTTACAGAATGCAGGCTACTGGTCAGGAAGTGAAGTCAGGTGCAGGGACCAGATGCTCTGCCGTTACTGAGGGGAGGAGAAAATGATTGCTGCTGCTTGTCCAGGTTTTAAACTCATTTAAACTCAAATATTTCCACACACGGAGAGCGATTCCTAGTGGGAATCTGTCTTGGGAGGGGAAGTGGGTAACTGAGCTGACAAACCAGGCAGAGCTATGCCAGACTGCTCTCACAGGCTGTTGCTTCGTCTTTGGAAATTATTTTCATTTGCCATCAACTAAGAAAAAAACATTCAGGAGCTTATTTGGTGTAGATGTTTGTAATCTCCAGGTACTCTTTGGTCATAAAAGTAATACTTAATAAATACTAAATAAACCCTGAAGGCGAATGATAAAAAGATGGTTTGAATATTGGAATGATCAGATGATCGACAAACACAGGAAGCTGAAGGGCCACATTGGTTAGCAGTGTTGCATGAAGACACCATCCTTTTCTATGGTTCCATGTAATACAAGGCAGATGTGAACTGAATGAAAAAGGCAGGTACATATTACAAAAACAAAAAAAAGTTTATTGATGTAATTTGAAGTTTTAACAACCGGCTACATTTTTCACATCTGGATTCAGGTCAGGAAGGTTCCAGACAGCTGTAAGAGCAGTAATTGCAGGCATCACGCTCTGTCACATGAGCCTTCCCGCAGATGTGAGGGAATGAACAGCAGCCACAAAACTTATGTTCACTAACCATCCTGCTTTTTGATCAAATCATAATCCTTGGTAACCACCTACACTCCCAATATGGGTCATTAAGCCCTTCTGAGATCTCCCCCCGCCACCCGAAGCCTCTTTCTTCTTTCTCTGAGCTTCAGACCCTGTCAGAGCTCCTCAGTTCTTCTTGGCCTTTGGTGAGTCATACTTCCTCTTGCTGGAGTACCAGAGAAGCAGAGGGATGCCAATAGAGGGCAGAGTCATCACACCAAACGCAGCCCAGTCCAGCTAGAGAAGGAAGGCGTGGAACAGTCAGATACCAGGAGCAGATTAAACATGAAGTCAGTATGATGGGCACAATCAACCCCTTAGGCAAATGCTAAAGTCAGCCAAGAATTCATTCACATTTGATACTAAGGGAAATTCAGAACCAATGCAGTACTTTAGCATTTTAAAAAGACGACATGTTAAAGTCAACCCGGCCCATCATACTTTAAGCTCACTAGCAGTCCTGTGTTCTCTCTGCACAACAAAACAGTATTCAAAAGTTTAGATTGAAGGCTGCCTTAGTTTGAAGGTCATTTCAGAGCCCAAATGACTCACATAGTGTGGAGAGAAGCGCCGGTCAAACTCCCTCTGAGCCAGGATGCCACCCTGACCTGGGGCACTGGTATAGCCCACCTGCAAGAACACAGGAGAAGGATCAGCTTCACTCAACTCAGAACTTTCACCCACAGACAGGAGCAGCGCCTCTTACCACGACTTGTCCGCCCTCTTGGGCCAGATAGCTAACAGAGGCAGAGGTGAAGTTGAAGTATCCAGCCTTCAGGGGCCGCAGCACCACCGTGTGAGAGACATTGCTGGCTCTGAGTTTCACCGTTAAAGAAGTATGGCGATCTGTGCTGGCTCAGTCTAACAGGACAGCTGTCACCTGGTGCTGTAACATACACTCATAGTGATGACTTCATCCTCTCTTTACCCAACGAGCTTGCAGATGCTGGCATTTAATAGTTCGGCGCACCACCACTATACTAGGGGATAATGCGTCTCTAGAGCCTGCAGCAGTTCCCTCCTGTGATCTAAAACCTCCAATTGGGCTCATTTCTGCCATCAAACTACCATCAATGCACCAAACAAAGCTGCACAGTTTGTACATTAGAGTAAAGGATACGGTGCTATCCTGTCCCATTTTACATTCAACATCCCTGACACAATTCCAAAGTCTTCAGGAGGAAACGAATCGTCAGACAATTCTACCTCCAGGGCAGCACTGTGGAGACAGAAAAAAACAGGTTACACACAGTTCTTTCCACATCAGCATGCTGCAGACAGGAGAGGAATCCAGACCTGCTCAGAGTATCTAACTGTCTTCAACCGTCTTCCTTTACATCCAGTCAATGGGACAGCAGAGGCCCACCATAGCAAACAGCATCACAGACCCAAACCCAGTCTGTGATGCTAACAGAGCTAGCCTGGCCGCTAGCCGTTACTCAGACAGCAGCTTCTGGGGTCAGGGCTGTAGTGATGCAAGTAGTCTAGTGATCAATTAAGAGATCCACATAGACTATTTACGCCACACAGCTGTCTGCATTCTGCACATTAATGCCTCAAGCTGCCGCAACTATGCCTAATAATATAATATATCGTGCACTTGTTGAATATCACGCCCTGTGCATGGTCAATACCTTGTGCATTATTAAAAAAAAAATTTTTTATACGAGCTAGTAAACCTTCAAACATGTATTATCCTGCTTTATTCTTGCTAACTTGTGCCCATTGCTATTTTGTATATGTGCACATAAATACGTGCAAACAATCATGGAATGTTTGAAAAAATATTGCTAGTTCTGTGTAAATTAAAATGTTTGACTCATGTTTGCTGACGAGTCATGTGACTCATTGAGCATACCCATTTCGTGAACTTCATTCAGTTTAAAAACATTTAATTTCAGAATTTCTGTGATGGACACTCATTCCAAATCCGTGAACCAACATCAAGGTTCAGCCGTTTGTTGTTGCTATGCAATTCAATTTGATTTAAACATTTGATCCATTAGTTTTCAATTTAATTTAGTTATTTTAATGTTTTACGTCATTTTTGTTACATTTTGAGACTTTACATAGCTGTAAAGCAGTTAGAATTCGCTTGAATATGAAATTTTGCTCTACAAATTAACTGCACTTTTGTCGCCTAAAAATGACGTCACAGGCCGGGCTGCCGAGTTGCATATAATGTGATGGACATGGAATAGAAAACCCATCTAAACCGAGGACAGCCGGGTAGGCCTGAACAGGTACAAATGGAAAAAGCCCGATAACAGTCCCATGTAAAGCTTGCTACACACCAGCCCTGAAACTTCCCAGCTTCCGTCATGGCGTCGGACACTCACCTGGAACCGACGTTGTAGATGTTATACTGCAGGGTCAGGTCTCGGCCCTCCACTGCGTAGCGGTTCAGTAGGGATTTAGAGGCCAGCAGCCGGGCTCCTTCCTCTCCTGAGCCCAGGACCAGGACAGCTAGCAGCACACAGGCGCGGAGCATCATGGCCATCTGGAGAAAGGGCACTATTACACACAGAGATAGTACGAGTTCTGCTCGGCTCAGCCTGTCCGACCGGGGAACGCTGAGAAAGTGTGCAAATGTTTTAAATAGGTCAGACGGGATAAATGTTGAAGTGTCGACTGAAACACAGGGTTAGCGATCAAATTCCTCTAAGATACAGCAGCATACATAGAAAGCCTCTGGTCCTGCCTGCTTACGTGGACCAGAACTAGACAAGGCACTTGTCTACATTCAAACTCCGAGACAAAATTAATTCAAAGATTTCTGCTCACAACCTAGATGAACGCGAAACATCTTTTTTACCTATTGTTAAATAACTTGAAAGGAAAAACACAATAGCAGAAGACAGAAGTGACACCGCCAGACCATTACCGTACAGTCCTCTTCAAGACACAATTGCGAAGGATTCAACACTGCGCATGCTCACAGCATGAACGTTGCTGTTTGCATGACGTGTACCGGGGAGAAGCGAAGGAAGGCCGCAGACTGCAGCGCCCCCACAGGCCAAGCGGAAAACCCTCCAACTTCCTCTCTACAATTGGAGGCTGCTGCTATGCCCCCTCCAATCACTGCGCAAGGGACCAGTCACGTGTTTGCTCCTCTTTTGATTAACGAGCTCTGGGACCGCGTGGGGCGCTGTAATCCCGCCACAGCATGTCTCCGTGTCAAAGAACGTGTCAGTTTTGTTGCAAAGTAGGAAGACACACAGGGAATTATTTCCGGGGATTGTTAGCTTAACAATCAAATACATATAGAACAAGAAAAACAGTTTAAGATATGTGACAGAAAGGGACATTTTTAGTCCAAATATACAAATGATTTAGAGAAAGGTTAGGGTTAGAGTTAGCGGTGGAAGAAAGATCCTAAATATGAGGAGATTGGTTATTCTCTATTCAAGATCCAGGGTTAGGGTATGGGTTAGGTTTCTTTGTATGTTATATTATTTCATATCATACACATTAAGATGGTTTTGATAGCATCCAATGTACACATTTTTCTCAAATATGTGCAGAGCGCTGAATGAATCTTGCATTCCTGCTGTTTGTTTTTATTGATGATAGGGTAAAAAACAACCTATTAAGTCCATTGTGTGTACATTGCATTGTACTGTTGAGAATTTGAAATCGGTGGGGTCCTCTGTACACACTTTTGAGATGCATTTTTTCACCTTTTCGCTTTTCAGTAAATACTAAATATAGATACTCAAAAAGTCAAATATATATCACTTTAAAACGGGTATTTCAGGATGATACTTTACTGGCGAACTGTCCACATTGTACCAACCTCTGAGTCAGTGTCAGCCGGGATAGGCTCCAGCCCCCCACAGCCTACTAGGAATAAGCACTACGGACAATAGCTGGATGGACTAAACTGGCAATAAAAATGTCTATAAATGTTTGTAACTGCACTTCACTTCTTAGGAAACTAGGCCTAATATAATCTGGGTCGTGAGGATTTAGCCAATTCGGGTCCAAAGAAAAAAGTTTGGGAAACACTGAGTAAAGATATGACTAAACAGTTTCTCCCTGAGATACCCAGGTCCAAAGAAACAACTTCACTTCCTCTTTCTGTTCTTAATAGGTGTTTAAAGTTTAACAGCTGACGAGTTCCACTCTGTTTCAGAGATAGACATGACTGATTATCGGCAGTATAACTGCGAGAGAGATTTATACCAAACTGTGTTTAAAGCCCTCAACTCTTTGATCATGAAAACACCATCTCACCTGGAGCCCGTACCTGTCTGACTCATCAAAGAGCATTCTAACTTCATCATATTGTTAATAAACCTGTTTACATTTATTCTGTGTCTTCCTGCCTCTAATTCTATTTTTTTCTTTTTCAATCTATTTGAATCTTTTCAATGAAATATATAGTCTTTTCAATCTATATTGCAGCTAGCTCAGGCTAGACTTCTAAAAGCTTGGTTGTTTTTCTTTTATTCATTCCTGTTCAAACCAATAAAAGTAAGCAGCTTCTGCCACAAGGAGAGGCTTTTCCACAGACTTTCAGCCTGTGGAAGGGGCATCCAACCCTGTCTGATGAAGGCAGCAATGACACATACAAGTACATTTGACTTTGGCGAGTTTTCATGAAAGGCTTAAATGTCCTGTGTGGCTCCCTGTTTAGATGAGTGTCAGTTGAGATGTGATACGCAGGAACTCTTCAAGCACAACGTGCTCAGACAAACTAATGAAGTCACACACGCTGTGTGCATGTGGGTGTGTCCAGTTCTCTGGAGCTGAGGACATAAAAAGGACACCTGCTGCAGGTTGGTGATCATCAGGTGTGAGACTGTCAGTCTGGTGTCATCATGCTCCATCCAGCCAGAGCCCCCCGGCAGCTGGTCCTCCTGCTGCTGCTGCTGCACCAGAGCAGCTCCGCTGTTCACAACAACGCCACAGAGTCCGTGAGCCTGCAGCCCGCGCTGGACACTCAGGACCAGCCAGCTGAAGAGGACATCAATCAGGCCAGGAATGGGGGGAGACGGCCGGTTGAGGCTGCGCGTCACGGTGAGTCCAAATGGTCACGCATGCTTATTGATTCCCCTGAGCGCTACTGTCTGTAAGGGTAGAGTTGGGTAGGGCAGCTTCATTATCTGAACTTTCAGACTTATTTCAACAGAAGTAAACTTTGTTAATAATAAGAGTAAGGAAGGATGAGGGGAAGAAAAAAGTTTGATAGTGAAATACAGCAAATCAAGTCAATACAGCAGGCGTGGATTCCCCTCAGAGAGACACAACTTATGGTCTCGGTGTTCATTTGAATAGGTTTTAGTTCTTAATCCTGAAACAGACAAGAGAGATCAGCCTGTTCAAAGCTATCAGCTCAACTTGAAGTGGTCAGCTACTAAAGAGGACAACAGTGCTCAGGAGCTGTCGGTGTGAGGGTGATAACCTTTTTTAAAAAATGGATACCCCTCAACCCAAAACTTTAGGGGTCTGCAAGAGTTTCTAATGTCAGTGGCTCGATGTGAAACTGCTTAATGAGCAAAAATGTCATTCTGTCACCGCACCTCTATTGGAGATATTTTAGATGAGTATTATGGCACTGAGTTTCCATCTTTCAGGTCCAGATCAGAGTCAGGTGGGCTGCAGGGAGCTGAGGTCCACCAAATACATCTCTGATGGTCAGTGCACCAGTGTCAACCCCATCAAGGAGCTGGTGTGTGCAGGAGAGTGTCTGCCAGCCCACCTGCTCCCCAACTGGATCGGGAGTAGTGGTTACTCTGGGAGATACTGGAGCCGGCGCGATGCTCAGGAGTGGCGGTGTGTCATCGACCGGACCAGGACCCAACGGATCCGGCTTCAGTGTCGTGATGGCAGCTCCAGGACCTACAAAATAACAGTGGTGACGTCCTGCACGTGCAAACGTTACACCAGACAGCAGAATGATTCAGGACATACTAAAACATCTGCTCAGAATGCCAAACCACGGAAACATCTGGAGAAGACTGGACTCCCAGAGTTCTCAACCGGGAGACAGTCAGACAACTAGAGCCACTCACCACTGCATCCGCAAAAATACATAATAAGTCCCTATAGTCCAACCTGTTTTTGTCAAAAAGTGTATAGACGGATCATAAATGTGCAAATAACAACCCATTAATCACAGATGCTCACCTAATTTAAGTTTTTTTTTTTAACAGTCTATGGCCCAAAACAAAATCCAGAGAAAAATTGTTATTTTCTTTCATACAGAAAGTGACACTTTCACAACAGTTTCTTGTCAGAACTGATCTGGAATCAGAAACTGCTTAAGGGAATGTTTCATTTGGGGTTGTGTTTAGGTGCACCGCTGCTGGGACAAGCAGGAGGGCCTCAAACACTGGCTCTGCTTCTGAGGGAGACTTCTACCTGTAAAAAGAGAATATTTCCTTCCACAGTCTCTTCATACACCCTCAGAACAGTGGATTGGATCAGTTAAATTACTGTGCAACAAATTTGAAATTTAATTAATTGGAACTGATTGTTTTTTGATTGCATTTGAATTAAATGGACTCTAACTGGTTTGAATTTGACAATGTCCGTGAGGTATCAAGATATCACATCCATTGTGATTTGGTGTTTTATAAATAAACTGGATGGAATCAAACTTTCCAAAGACTAAAAAACAGTCCTGTCCGGATAGTTACTGGAGCACATTCTGTCATTCACACAATTTCATTAGTAAAGATGAAGCAGCAGTGTAAACTAAAACATTGTAAAATTGTTTGTTTGATAATCAGTTCAGGCTGTAATGGAATGCTGTGTGAACAATATTTTACCATTTAGCACTATCATGTTAATCCCACATGTTGGATCAATGCAAAAGGTTTCTGCCATATACACGTTTTTAATGTGAAGTTTGATTTATATGCTGGACAGTCTATGACAAATCTGTATGTCAGTCTAATCATATAAGCTTTTGACAATAAATATATAACTTATTTTGACTAAAATCTTAATCAGTTCACAATTTAAGCTGCGTTTGGATACTTTCTCACATCTAACATGGCAAAGACTTTTCTACAAAGCGGTCACTCTGCCAGAATGCTGCAGGCATGCCAGACAGCTTCACTGCAAACAGGAACTCACAACAACAGAGGCATTAGTCAGTGATGAAACTCTGCTCTCAACAGCTGCCATGCATTGTTTGCATGTGAAAGATATACCTTCACCTCCAGGCTTGTGGGGCTCTTTCCATCTGCAGCAACATGTTAAGACACTTTATTGTCTAAAGTCCCCATTCATGTTTTTCCCTCTAACCACAGAGAGCAAAGATACGTGGTGAAAAGACCTGCCGGCACAGAGGATGATGACAGGATGTTTAACTTGTCTTACCTTCAGTAGGAAAGGGTTAATGTGTCTTTGTCTCTTATATCCTGTAGGTAGAGTGATGGGACTTCAGAGCAACATTCACTCTAGAAAAGGTTGATAGTATGTCTCATTTTTAGGCAGACTTTGAACATATTTTGCATGGTTGTAAGCAACTGAGATTAAAATAAATGTATTTTACTCAAATACAATGAACTTAAAGCTGTTATTTTCCCGTTGTATTAAGCTAACAACATTGTGCTTATGGTGGTGGTACATACAGATATACAAACATTTCACACTGATACTAACACATGCAAGCCATGCTGTTCAGGCCGAGTTGTCCACCAGTACTGAGTAAATGCCCATCCAACGGAGAGCCCGCTCTCTTTTCTCCCTTTTGAAACTCATTTTTGGTTCCAGCAGCTTTGGCTGCCTGGAGTGGCCTTTCCCAGGCCACAACTTCTTGCTCGCTCTGCCAGTAGTCTGCATCCTAAACAACTCTGCTCAGTCTGAGTGATCTTCAACAATCAAAATCTACAATCAAACAGCAACTGTGGACAAAAACAGTAGTCCAGCCTCAGGCAGGGAGAGAGCTTCAAAAACTGTTTTTGTCACGGTCTGGCAGACAAAAGTAGGCTGGGTGCTGTCACAGTTGGAACACTGATCATCCACCAAAGATAAAATTAAACGTTCCACGTTTATCTGTTACATATATATGTATATACTGTATGTATGTATATATATATATATATATACATTTTTTTTTTCTTTTACAATTTTCCCCATGAAGTGCATTATATGTTCCCATTTCCTCCCGTCATCCAGGTACTCATAAAATGTTCTCACCAGAGACTTGTGCTCTGCTTATGCTGACATTTTTCTCTGTAGACAAAAACAGAACACTATAGAGGCCAACGGGAGGACAAAGAAAGACACTGAGTGTCGGCTGACATCGATAATTAATGTCCAGTACTATGTAATCTTCATTTCCGATTACTGTATTTCTTGTGTCGGACACTCCAGGTTGAAACAGCTTTAGCTCCACTTCCTCTTGCAGCTTCTGTATGCACTCACTGGAACATTGGTCTTTCCAACCTTCCCCTGAAATACAGTACATCCGGAGACACATCCATTCACGGATGCCAGAGGCCAAAACCATTTTTGTTTTTCACCGAGTCCACACCAGCTGACTGAGCTCATGACATATCCTCTAATCCCTTCCACTTGGGTTGCAACTTTAGTTGTTTTATCACACTACATAAATCCTACTGCACGGTGCCAGTGTTTTAGCTGCACCATTTTCCCACTATTCTAAAACTTCCAAATCAGATTGCACACCCTTTGCTTCCTTTTCAGTAAACAAAAATGGATCTACACCTACCATATTAAACTATTACTATCTATATCCTATTTTTAGACTTTGTATAATTCTATTCAGAGTACTGATAAACTGTCTGTTAGTAAACCTCTTATTAGTTCAACAAACGGCCCGACAGGTTTCCAATAGACTATTTGAGCTGTGTATTTAACTTTTCTCCCACATTCATTTATTAACTCTGCAAGCTTTTCATGATCTGTTTGTCTTAATACTCCTAATAAAGTCGTGGTTGATATTGTTATTTGACTATAACAAAAACATGTTCCTCAGAAGAGTTCACATGTAGTTGAAGAAGACAATTAAATGACAGGCAGTGAGACTGCTGGCATCCTAAAAGCAAAATGTAACATCACAGGAGGATCTCAGGAAGCAGGCGTAGAACAACACACACTAGAGCAAACAAGACAATGTTGGCCCTTTGCTTGGTCTCAGGCCCACTTTTCAGAATAAACCCGTGTACTGTAAAAGTTAATCTTCTTCTTTATCATTTAGTGAATCATATCTGTGGCATTTTTTGTGCTGTGCACATCAAAGTAAGGGTGGGGGTTACATCAAAAGCTGCCAAGTCAAAAGACCAAAATAGAATCATACAAAGGGACATTTAGTTGTCGAGTGTCCTGGGGCACAAAACTATGAATGATGGCTGCTGCTGAATGTCTGCATGCTTTGCAGTCTAAAGCCTCAACAAGTCAAAGACAATTCATCTGTGCAGACACACCTGTTTCTCATTCAGACTGAATGCAAACCGAAGACACTCTCAGAGCAACAACACAGAATGTCCAGACAAAACCCCCCTGTGTTTTATAGCCACCCCAGGATCATGCGCTAAGCTCTCTGCAAGACTATTTCAAAGTGCTGTTAACATGATTAGCCTCACAATGTACTGCGTGTTGTTTCTAAGACAAGAAAGTGAGCATTGAATAAAACATGTTTTGTTTAAGCAAGTCAGACGTAATGCAGTTATGAGCCAAGTGAGTGTGAAATGAAGGGAGGATTTGGAAAAAGGTTATTTTCAGTTTCACTTCTTCAGGAAGACTGTTCCAGATTTTATGAGCAGAAAACTGAAATGTTGCTTGCGGATATTACATGGGGGTATTACTTGGTGACACTTGTAGACTTTCGATATGGAATTGTGTTATATCAATTGCCTTATATGGTAATTTTAATCTCTGGGAAGGCTTATTAGGAATTTTTATATTTGCTTAAAAGTATAGCAGAATAATTAGGCTAGTAGAAATGTATTTGCTTTATAGTAGCCTAGATAATTGATATAATTAGAATCTGTTAGAAGGCCCACTACTGGTGCCACTTGATTAGTGTTTATCATGCTTTAATAATGTTTAATAATGTGTTTATCATGCATTTTGGAGTAAGATGGTTTCAGGTTCTCCAGGGGAGGGCTTCTGACCCTTTACATGGTGGGAAGGTGTCTTAGTCAGAAGGTTTTTAATTGGAATTTTTCCATATTTCATTGTCATTTCAGTAGATTGAGGACACCTTTCAGGTGTGAAAGGAAGGATTTTTTAGAATTGCTCCTATTGATAAATTGTTCAAAACCAGGAAAGAACTTCCATCAGAACCAGACCCAGGAGGGTGGCACTCTGCCTTGAGTGAGCTTTGGGTTTTCCTATGTCCTAGTTTTCTTATGTCTGGTTACTTCCTTTTTTTTATCATGACTTATCTTTTTTTCTGATCCTCCGTTTCAAACCTAATCTTCATTGCAATTGTCTCACCTACTAATAATTCACAAACAACTCCCCGAAAATATTTTATCCAGCTTTTCTTTTAATAAGTGCCAGTTCATTGCAGCCTATGTTTATGCTCTAAAAAATCTCCAGAGACCAGTTTGCATTTGGATTATCAACCGGGGACGGACTGTTGGAAACAGTGTGGCTTCATTAATCCACAACAACACAGTAATAATACTTCCTCAGCATAATAATATTCAGAACAAAGGAGGCTTAGATAAAGAATTCCACTGATATTCATCCGGTGTTGCTGACTGGTAGCATAAATCTACCACTAGGTGGTGTCCTTGTAGTGTCTGTTTAATTCTAAACTAATAATAATATTAATAATAATTAATTTTGTGTTTTTGAAAATTAATACATGTTTTATGAAATTTCAGCACTAAAAATCAGCTTTCATTCAGATCCTTGACTTAATTAATTGTGTCAACAGGCCTTGTGTTTTTTTCCCTCTGTTATGTTTCTAATGATATCACATAAGAGTAGAAGAAGAAATCGAGACTGCGGTCGACCACGCCAGACACGACCTCAGGAACAGGCTGTGCACAGAGGCCTCTGAGATAGTAACAAGATGCAGGCAGACACAGCACACAAGGAATGCCACAACCAACGGGTGGGAATAGTTTCCACGAATTATATGGATTTAAAGATCCAAAGTCACAGTACAGAAAGAGGGCTGCGGGAAAATGTACATTGGAAAGTCAGTGGTTGGACTTCTGGCTTCCCCAAGTCACGTGTTAAAGCATCCTAGATGCAAAATACCTACTGCTGTGAAGCATATGCAACATATATGTATGTATGTGTGCTTGTATGTGTATGTCCTTGTATTTATCACAAAAAGAAGAATGCTTGTAAACCAATACCTAAGCTAAGATTGCCCCTGGCAGCTCATTGAGTTCTTGCAACAGTTTTATGGATGAGCTCATCATAATGATGTATATGTACATCCATTATCTAAATCACACATTATCCAAACAAAGCCTGCTACCCTCCTTCAACCTGTGGAAACTTTCCCCACCACCTCAGGCATCTGCTTGCAAGCCTTTCCCAGGGCTTTCTGACAATGACTTCATTCCAATTCTTTCTGTTACTTCTTTGCTTTTGTTGTAAAAAAAAAAAAACATCTCCAATTACCCTAAAAAGCAACTTTTTTGTCATACAAAAAAACGATCCGGCGGACTTGAAAAAGGACTATCGAAGTTATTTGATCCCACTGAGCATTTACAAATTTTTACATATCAGAAACCAGACATTTGAGCTTAATCTTTTATGTTGCACGGCAGTTAGGAGTGCATCAGACACACAGAGGAGAGGAGCAGGAATAATTGAATGGAAACAGAAGGACAGGGCTACAGCTGTAAGCACACATGCCTGCAGCTTATGTCAGAGTATGGTGTCAGCGTTCAGTTTGTATAGAAAGTTTTGCAGTCAGGAAAATAATACGGCAAGAAAAACATAGTTGGCTAGAAATTCAGTGGGAATTATATTTTGTCCTTGTAACCCTTTTCTCACCACTTTGGATATTTTTTCAAACAGCTAATATCGGGATTGTAGATAACTCTAAAAGGACAAAAAAGTGATGGTTCAAAAAGTTTGACTGGACAAAACATTACCCCATCTGATCGACTAAAAAGAAAGATTTAATTGGGTAAATTTAAAGCGACTTCAGCAAAACCTTTTATCATTCAGGTAAAACTGAGATTAAAATGTACCATCCCCTCCCTGGGCTGCCACCTTATCGTGGTGGAGGGGTTTGAGTGTCCCAGTGATCCTAGGAGCTATGTTGTCCGGGGCTTCAAGCCCCTGGTAGAAGGCAAACAGGTCCTAGGTGAGGGATCAGACGAAGTGCTGCCCAAACGACCCCTTATGAAGAAAAACATAAAAGGATCGAGTGCTCCCTCGCCTGAATGCGGGTCACCGGGGCCCCCCCCTGGAGCCAGGCCCAGGGGCGGGGCACCATGGCGAGCGCCTGGCCGGGCTTTAGCCTGTGGAGCCCGGCTCTGCTACTCTGGCGTTGCCCCCGGTGAGAGGCGCCGAGCAGGAGTGGGTATACTCATTGCCCCCCATCTCGGTGCCTGTACGTTGGGGTTTACCCCAGTGAACGAGAGGGTAGCATCCCTTTGCCTCCGGGTGGGGGGACGGGTGCTGACTTTAGTTGGTGCTTATGCGCCTAGCGGCAGCACAGAGTACCCACCCTTTTTGGGGTCCTTGGGGGGGGTGCTGGAGGGTGCCCCCCCTGGGGACTCCCTTGTTCTGCTGGGGCACTTAAACGCTCACGTGGGCAACGACAGTGAGAATGGAGGGGCGTGGTTGGGAGGAATGGCCCCCCCACCTTGAGCCCAAGTGGTGTTTCATTCTTGGACTTTTGTGGTGGGCATGGAGTGTCCACAACGAACACCATGTTCAAGCATAAGAGTGTTCATGGGGAGGTCACGTGACGCTGATGGCGGAGTAGTTGTGTTTTCCGTGCGCCCCCGCAGTTTGGCATTTGTTTAGGTTTTGGTTTGGGTATAATTTGATCAAAGTTAGCGTATATTTCAGCTTTTAATTGTTGCGAGATGCCTAGCACTCAGAAAAAGCTCAACCTTGCAACTAAATCGGTCAAAGCCGGAGAAAACCAGCCCCCTCCGAGTGACGGCGTTTCTCCTGTAATGGCGGGCGCTCCATCCTCTTCACACCACGGCCAAGTGGACACCGACAGGTTGGTGGAAAGGATAACCGCGGAGGTGCTGAAAGGTGTAGAAGCCTCGTTTGAAAAGAAGATTGATCCCGTTTTGCAAAGACTGGAAACATTTGCATCTAATATAGCCACGTTGGATGCAAAAATGAAAGAGGCCGAGGGGCGTATATCAACCCGGGAGGATGCTATGGCTATCCACCATGCTAAACTCTCTGAAGTTGAGCTCAAGCTAGAGCATTTGAGCATTTGGAGAATAGGAGCCGACGGTGCAATATACGTATTATTGGGCTCCCCGAAGGCAGCGAAAGTACCAACCCAGTGTCATTTTTTAGGACTTGGTAACCGCTGTTAGTGGGCGTGAGTTTCAATGGTGACACCGTTGAAATCGACCGCTGTCAGCGCACGCTCGCTCGCCCTCCTCCCCCGGGGCAACGACCCCGCGCAGTCGTCATAAAGCTACATTATTTTCAGGATAAAGTTTGGATCATGCAAGCAGCCAGGAGGATGCAGTCTTTAATCTACAACGGCACCCCCATTATGATATTCGAGGATTTCTCCGCTGCGGTCGTAAAGAAGCGGCAGGGATTCTACCACGTGAAACAACGTCTGAGAGAGATGGGGATTTAATTTGCCATGATGTACCCGGCCGTCCTCAGGATTAAGCACAACGGCGAGGAGAGATCTTTTAAAGCACCGGGAGCTGTTGCAGCCTACTTGGATAAATCGTCGCAAAATGCAGGATCTCCCTCAGTAGCAGCAGTTGACTGATGGATTCTCGCTATGTTGCTTGAATGGGTCTCAGCAATCCTGTTTTTGGTTCACAATGTAAGATGATTGACAAAGACTGCTGAGTAGTTATTATTATTGACATTTGCCTAATTTTCTATTGCTGAGACGCTTACTTTATTTTATAGGCCCATTATATAGAATGCTACTTTGATAAAGCTGCAGGTTGGCAGCTATTTCCATGTAGGCCATAGGCTGAAGCTCAAAATGTGGCTAGAAATAGGATTTCGCTCCACTATCCTGGGGACTACTTTTCGATAGCAGTTTTCCAATCTTGAATATGTACTCGAGCTGGGAAAAAAAGTTCTCCAAGGGCTTTCTTGCCAGTATTTGAGAAAATGGGTGCCAAAGGTGGCAGTTTACCCAAAAAAGTGACGATTTTGTGTCTTCTACCATTTCCAAACCCTTGTAACTTTTTTATTATTAAGGCGATCGGACTCAAAATTTTTATTCCCACAGACATTCATACTTACTCTGAGCTTCTAAAGCGGCAATGTTCTGCGTGCTTTAAGTAAGGAGTTATTCGAAATGAAAATATACACTTTTTAACAATTTCACAATCTCCCAAAATATATCATTATTGCACATGAAAACTGCAATTCTTTGAATTTTCAATTGAAAAACTCTAATAGAAAGATATCCCTTTGTGTCTGGTTAACTAATAACTATGAAAAGTGGTGTGAATTTTATCACCTAGCAGACCAGTTACAATATTGGACGCAAAATTTTAGGAAATAACTGAAACAATGAAAACTAGAAGAATCTTCAAGTTCACTGTTTATTTAATGGACCTGATACCAACTTAAGCAATCATGGTATTAATGAACAAATAATAACAAAAAGTATTGTAACAACCCCCCCACCACCACCACCACTCCATCCCCACACCAACAAGAGTTACTACTTCTGTTTGTTGCAACATTTATGAATATTTACAGAGAGAATTAATCATCTTCAGAAAAACTGAGAGAGAATAAGAAGCCTACATATAATTTTTCAATTACTTTTGAACAATTCTACCAAGCACTAAGCATGCCCAAGTTGATATCTCCCAAATGTTATACATGTACATATATAATTATAAATACTGATTCTAACCATTTATAAATCTCCACTGCACTCCATTGCAATAGCAATGATAACATGATTTTGAAAACGGGTAAAGTTTTCAGAGGCCTCATAACAATAACAAGAATAATAATCATAATTATTGATTATTTATAAAAACATTGGAAAGTATTAATATCACAACATTAAACAAATTAACTCTTTTTTTTCACATTTACTACAAACTTTAGTTAACTATGGACAGAAATTAATAACATGTTTAAATCTTTTTATAAGCAGTTATATGCCTCTCAGTTTAAATCCTTACACATACAGGATATGCAAAACTTTTTTTCAAGACTAAACCTACCTAAAATTACGGAAACCCAGAGGGATGATCTATGCAGGCCTATAACACAGAGTGAAATTTTGAAAACAATTCAACTACTTCCAAACAACAAAGCTCCCGGTCCCGATGGGTTTAGCGGGGAATTTTATAAAAGACTTAGTAAAATTATAATCTCGCCACTATCTGAAATGTTTCAATTCTCGTACGTTGTTGGTGCTCTCCCTCCATCCTTAATGGAGGCTAATATCTCATTAGTTTTGAAAAAAGGGAAACACCCGGAAAACTCTTACAGGCCTATATCGGTTTTAAACCTTGACCTGACAATACTATCTAAGATCCTGGCCATACGTTTAAAGAGTATGCTGCCCTCTGTTGTTAAGAATGACCAAACCGGGTTCATACAGGGACGATATTCTACACACAATGTTAGGCGTCTGCTTAACATAATCCAGCATTCATCCCAGTTTGGTCCGGAGGCTTTACTTATTTCTCTTGATGCTGAGAAAGCCTTCGACTGCTTAGAATGGCCATATCTCTTGTTTACACTTCAACAATTTGATTTAGGTGATGGCTTTGTGAAATGGATACAGATTTGATACATGTCTCCTCTTTCAGCTGTTATTACTAATGGTTTCAGATCAGAGAATTTCAGTATTGGTCGTGGTAGTCAGCAGGGATGTCCGTTGAGTCCTCTGTTATTTGCTCTGGCTATGGAGCCCCTTGCAGCAGCAATTAGACAAGATGCAAGTATCGAAGGACTCTTTTTAAATAATTATCAGCATAAAATTTCACTCTGCGCTGATGATGTATTGATTTTTCTAAACTCTCCATCAAACTCGATTCCTAAAATGATTCAACTGATTTTACATTATGGCTCTTTCTCTAGCTATAAGATACATTTTTCTAAAAGCGAGGCTATGCCTATTTCTGGTATACATGGGGTTGACCCAAATATTTCTCAGCCTTTTCGATGGTCCCCGCCAGGTTTCACTTATTTAGGAATAAAAATCTCACCGCACCTAAAAGATTTATTCAATCTGAACTATACTCCTTTAGTGCAATCAATCAATCGAGATTTAGAAAGGTGGTGCAGCCTCCCTCTATCTCTTCTGGGTCGTATACACTTAGTTAAAATGAACATTCTACCTCGCCTTCTGTACCTATTTCAGATGTTTCCTCTTGTTTTGACTCCTGCATTTCTTATTCATTCATATAGCTCCCTCTAGTGGCCATAAAAACCACAACATCCATCCATCCCTTTTAGTAACTGCTTATTCCCTAATGGGGATCGCGGGGGGGAACTGGAGCCTAACCCAGTAGCCAATGGGGAGAGGCGAGGTCACCCTGGACGCTCCCCAGTCCATCACAGGGTTACACAGAGACACACAAGGACCAACAACCACACACACTCACACTCACTTGTAAGAGCAATTTGGAATGAACTAGAACATTCCTCCCATATATAGTTAACTAAAGCTAAATTAAACTGGTGTCACTCACTTTCATACACCTTTGCTCATTCCAGTTCATTCCAGTCCAGTTTTTTTAGGGCTGCAACGAAGACTTCATTAAACAAGTCTGTCAGGGTTAGGGTTAGACCGGCTGGAGGATCTATCAGTTTTTGGGATCGTCCAACAATGAGGAATCAAAGCAGTCCAATCCTTAAGAGGGCAGCAGGGTGGTGTGGCGGTTAGCACCATCACCTCACAGCCTGTGAGGAGTTTGCATGTTCTCCCTGTCCCCACGTGGGTTCACCCCCCCCCCCCTCCAAAAAACATGCATGTCAGGTTTATTGCCCCTAGGTGTGAATGTCAGTGTGTGGTTGTTTGTTTCCATTTCCCTGCAATGGACTGATGGACTGTCCACAGTGTACACTGGCTAGTTGATAGTCAAAGTCCCTTCCAAGTCATTATCTGTCTCAATACAGCAGTTCTCTGACATTTTGGTGTCCTGTAGATTCTGAAATATCGTCTACAAGGAAACCACAATATTGTACATGATGAAAACCTCTTGCGTGGATTGCTCATATGGCTGAGAACAATTACCTGTCGGCTCTTTCTTGATGTTCTTAGCTTATAGTTAGAGCTTATAGTTAGGGTAAGTCCACCCCTGGTTGTGCTGCTATAGGCCTAGACTGCCGGGGGATGCATCATGATGCACCGAGCTGCCCTCTCCTTTCTCTCTCTCCCTCCCGGTGCAACCTCATTCCATTAACAATGTTACTAACTGGACTCTCTCCTTCCCCGTAGTCGTGTGCTTTCTCGTCCCCCTTCTCTCTCCTCTCTCTTCCTAACACTTTCTGCAGATATTCCTGGCTCTGGAGCTGTGGGGTCTGGATCTGTGGTTGGGAGTCTCCTCCTATCACTTCCTGCAGGTGTTCCTAGAGCTGTGGGGTCTGGATCTGTGGTTGGGAGTTTCCTGCTGCCCCCGTGTTCCTGCTCATCATTAGCATTAATATCATTGCCATTTTTAATCTATTCTACGTGTTGCTGTGTTGGCTGCCTCTCTCTGCTCCCTCTCTCCTTCTCTCGCCCTCTCTCTCTCTCTTGCTCTCTCTTTTCCCTCACCCCCAACCGGCCGAGGCAGATGGCCGCCCACCCTGAGCCATGGTTCTGCTCAAGGTTTCTGCCTGTTAAAGGAAGTTTTTCCTTGCCTGTGTCACCTAGTGCTGCTCACGGTGGGAATTGTTGGGTTTCTGTAAATAACTTCAGAGTAGGTCTGACCTGCTCTGTTTGGAAAGCTGAGAGACAACTGTTGTTGTGATGTGGCGCTATAGAAATAAAATCGAATGTTCTGCAAACCACAATCTCAGAGTTTGCATCTCGATCAGTCATCTTTTGTATGCGGTTTATTGTTGTGGCCTTAAAGAAATGCATACAGTTGATGAATAGATCAGATGCAGAGAGCTGGCTGAGCAGCATCATACTCTGCTTCCCTTCTATTGGAGTTCATTCTGTAGCCCTCCCAGACTTCTAATTTGCCTCAGATCCGTCATGCACACAGAATATTACAATGGAGGATTTTTGGTTTTCATGCCACACTGGAGATACATTAACACTTAAAGGAAATGTCCCAAGGGATGTTAATAACCAAGAAAAACTAAAAAGTAAACCGGCTGTCTGAACAAAAGTATATTTAATCAAAACAGAGATGGTGATAGCAAAAACAGACGCATGGAACATCGGTATGGCAGTTCAGGCAAAAACATTGTGGCTAAAGCTGAAGAGAGGAAATGTTCCACATGTAAACTTCTGCGTGTGCCATCAGAAGCTTTGTTTCCCAGGGTGAGTCCTGGTGCTCACAGCTCTGACTTCAGGAGCTTCTTTGCCTTCTGCATGTTGCTTTTCACTGAGGGAGAGACAGGAATTTATTTGTTTCTGCTGCCAAACACACAAAGCTGACATGCATCACCCCATCAGTACTTACAAAGGGTGATGTCGCTAGGTTCATAAGCGTACAAGCGATTGGCATAGCGACCATTGATATCAGCTCTCACTGTCATTGAGGGGTCTGCAGAGAGATGGGTTGAGTGTGAGTGAAGCAGATGTGCCCATAAATAACCTCAGATCTTTCAATTCCCTTCAGCCATGTGTTAAGGAACAAAGGTTTCTTCGTAAAGGAACAACAAAGAAGTATCCAGTTGAATAAACATAACAGGCAGAGAAACCCCACAAGCCACTTCACTAGGAACCCGTTTTCCTCCTTTTTACAGGCTAACATGAGCATTCTATAGGCAAAATAATAAAAAAAAAAAAAAAAAGACAAAAAAAAAAATTTTAAAGAAAAAAAAAAAAAAAAAAAAAAAAAAGGTCCAAAGATAACATCTTAATGCTCTGAAAACAAAAAGCGCATTTAAGTTACAAGTAGACCACTTGATATAAATACGGTAGGCTGTTAGACAACTGAGTGACAAGGCCTTACCCACAAAAAGAATCCGTGGGACATACTGTCCATCAGGAGAGAGATGCTTGTCTGTGGTTTCATACTGCAGATGAGACAAAGTGGGAGCAGCATTATATGAAGACAATGGAGAAAGGTTAAGAAATCCTGACAATAAAACCTAAAACCTGACAAAACTGCTGCAGAGAAAGAACTTATCTGATTTGTGGTAAACTGCTGTGACCTACCACTAGATTGAGGACAATGAAATCCTCATCCAGAATCTTCTGGAGCTGGTCGTCCTCAGAGAACATCTTTTTCAGCGCTGCAGGAAAATATGTGGTTATGGCCCAGCGACCACAGGAATTGCACCAGGATGTGAGCTGGCTTCACATATGAGCGAACAATACCGTGTGCTCAAGGAGTTTGAGCCCTCATTTGAACAAAGCTATTTTATCTTTTTCTGCGTGGGTAAATGAACTCAGTCAGTAGCGGCTCCGCTTACCCTGGCTGTGTGGGCAGTCCTCCAGGTGAAACAGGACCACTAGAGGCTTGTTTCTGGGAAAAAATGAAAATAATTAATTCCCTGACTTAATCATAAACCTCAGATCATTTCCACCTTTCTCACCTTGACCTGGACCAAAAGAGAGCCTCCTCATAGGTCTGAGCCCAGATCAGCTGATCACCCCACCCTGCATGGAGACCATTCAAAAATCAGATATCCATTTCATCTTAACATCTACGACACACCTCCAGACGTGCCTCGGGCTGCCACACACCTCTGGACAGAGTCTGTGGAACCCTCTTGCCAGTTTTGGGGATGTATTTGGCAAAGGTTGAGGAAATGGCCATCAGGACCAAGAGCACAGAAAACACCGCCTTGATCATCGTTAAAGGGCAAACTGGAACAAACAGGAAAACGATTCACAGCCAACCTGTTTCTAGTCATGTGATCAAAAGAGCACAACTCTGCTAAGATGAGCAGACAATAAGACAAACACGTTAAAAAAAAAGAAAATCAATTAAAAACTATGAAATCCAAGACAGTCTACACTGGAAGTCAGATTTCTCTGGCGTTGTCACACTGAATGTTTGAAAACAGCATTTCCTTTTCTAGCCATGACACTCAGCTCACGTGTTTAACCCAGATTAAGCACTTTGACTCTTCAGGCAGGTCTAAAGTATTCAAGAGTGCCAAATCTGTGAAAACAAAGCAATGGCAGCCAGGCAGGACCAGCCTGAAGCTTACCTGCTCCTCACTGCTACGGTTGATGGATGGACTGCAGCTCCAGGATCTGCTGTGCCACGATCCTCAGCTGTGCCTTTTTTTAAAGCGGCTCCTACCTGAGAGGCAGTCCTTCGTCCCCCGCCCCCTTCCCTCCCACACATCCTGCCAGGAAAAAGTCCCCAGAAATGCCTTAGTGGCAGACATTTGTTTGCAAACCAAACTCCACCTGGAAAACGAACACTGAAGATTTCCGTGTGCATTCTCAAAGACATCCTGGTGTAAGATCTGGATCGGAAATGGTACTTGTTGGGAGTAACTCAACTATTCAAATATATAAATATAAGTTTTAGCAAGAACTATGATGAATGGGTGGACTGAAGTGGAATATGATTAATCATTTGAGTTGAATTTCCTTGTTGAATGTGGACTTAAAACCTAGTAGATTAAACTCAAATTTAGGTCAATTGTATGTACAAAATGTGTCAAAAATTCAGTCCAATTCAAGGGGCACGGTTATTGTACTACAGTTCTAATATCATTCATTTCCACTAATTAAATTCCAGATGAGTCCAATTCACAAAGTCAAATAAAACATTTTCTAACCAAGAACCCTCCATCAGAAACCACAACCTGATCAAACACAATTGGGCTGACAGAGAATGGACAAGTATCATGACACCAGGCCAAGGAAACCTGCTGTAGCTGTAGCTACAGCAGCTATATCTACAGCCAAAGCTGCAGGCCTGTTGAAGGAATCTGCTTTAACACCAAAAAACACCTGCGGGAAAGACACTGAACCCCAACATTTCCTACGAATAATCCAAACACAGGCTCTCTGCGAGTGGCTGTGGTGTAAAGGCATTTGAGAAGGTTGTTTATACAAGAAAATGGGTTCTTTGTACAGTCTATTTCTCATCAGGTGCATGGTTAGGCTAAAAGAGACTTTTCAGTCTCTGAATTAAAAGGACTTTTCTGGACTGCAAGATCATAAAAAAATAAATAAGAATGTTTGTCACAATGTGAGCACATGTCAATGGCACCTTTGTTCAGGTTTCTTGAAACTGATCTACCTCTTGGGACTCAATCGGGCCTTTGACTGTCCAAGCATCCCCCCAGCTGGCCCTGGCTTCTCTGCTTTACCACAACAATCCCTCTGAAATATGAAACACTTCTGGGGTCAGAGGCTTTACTGTATAAACCCTTTTTAATATTGGCTCCTCACCAGTCAACTCTGAGAAATTCTGGTGCTGTGTTTCACTGGTCAGTGTCCTCAGACCATCGCATTAGCCGAGCTATAAAGTAAGACTCTTTGTGAATTGGAATTATTTGAAATTTAATTCATCAGCCCAAATCAAGGGAGATCATCAATGATCTGGTGGGTCTTCCATTTAGTTACAGTTTCTCCTACAGTTGATTCCTTCACCCCTACCTGCTTGTTTATTGTAGATTCCCTCTTCCCAGCCTGGTGTCCTTGGACAGCTCTGTGATCTGGGCCATGGTTGACTGTTTGAGGCTGTGGACAACACAAATAACAAGGCCAAACAGGTGCCATCAATCGAGGTAAAGAGTGGAGGACAGAAGAGCTTCTTATAGGAGAAGCTACAGGTCTGTGAGAGACAGATGTCTCCCTTGTTTGTGGGTGACCAAATACGTAATTTCCACCATTATTTACCAATAGAGTCATTAACAATCCTACAAAGTAATTTTCTGTATTTACATTTCTCATTTTGCCTCACAATTGAAGTGTGCCTCTCATGAGAATTAGCCCTCTCATTTTTCTAAGTAGGAGAGAACTTACACAATCAGTAGCCGACCAAATGCGTTTCTGCCCCCCTGCAGCCCAGTGACAGTAATGGGAAAGATTCTGAAAATCTCTTCTCTAATAGAAACTATCTTGTCGATGAACAAACTCTTTATTCATCATGACTAATTATCATGACTGATATTTAAAGGAATAAATGGTTAAACTCCCATCTACTTGAATCCTCTTGCAAAGGCTTATGTCACAACTCGATCACTCCGGTCATCAGTGGACTGTGGTCTAGCAGAGCCTTCACCAGCTTAAGACCATCCAGACTGTCTGCATGTGTCGTTCCAAGATGGAGGAACCACATACCAAGCTACCAGAACAGCAGGTCCCTGTCTGTCTTCAAAAAACTCTTGAAGATCCACCTCTTCAAAGAGCATCTCTTGTCCTAATCCTAACCCGTACCTCTACCCCCACAACTCCTTCTGTAGTCCCTCTACCTCTATCTCTTGCTGTCACCACTGACTCTGATCAGTTTTTCTCCTCTATATAGCTTATTGTCATTGTGATGAGAAATGTAATATTGTGTCTACTCTGTAAGTCGCTTTGGATAAAAGCGTCTGCCAAATGCATAAACATAAACAGAGCTCTGACTCTGGGATCGTTCTTATCGTCCTCTGTCAGAGAGGAACACTGAGCAGTTCCAGCTTTATTATAGGCTTTCTTATACATTATTGAACTATCTATCCTGCTTGGGAGTGGAACGTGGAGGGGACCCCGATGTAAATATGGGACGCAAGAAACTGAGAAATATCTACAATCTATTATGGAAAGTAAACAAAAACTCTGGCTGGGTCAGATTACAAGAAAAGCACAGTATAGGTATAAAGGTACTCTAGGTGTAATGTGTGTGTACTGTCTTTGTCTAACTGTCTATGTTCATACCTAAAGTCTATGTCTATGTCTGCATGGAAAACTAAGAAACGGAATTTCAATTCTTTGTATGACCAGTGCATGTAAAGAAATTGACAATAAAGCCCACTTGACTTGACTTGAGGGAGCCAGAAACAAGAAGCCAAAGGAACACTGGACCAACGAGGACCAAATGACACAGGATGATTCACATAGATGGGTCTTCATCAAACCCCCGCCGAGTTTAGAGCTGAAGAGCTGTCCCACTTATCTGAACCAGCTGTGCGGGAGCAGGGACACTTGGAAAACACGCAGGACTGTGTGCCTTGAGGACCGGAGCTGAGACAGTTGGCTATACAACAGCTTTTTCCCTGTTGCCATTAGACTTCTAAATTATTGAATCCTGTTCTTGTCTAAAGCTGTATGCAAATGAAATTTTGTTTTGTGTGCACTCCGTAGACACAAAATGACAGTAAAGTTGTCTATGTCTATGTCTATGTCTATGTGACATGGAGCTTAAGTGAGGGGAGTGGGAGCTCATCACCACAAGGGAAGAGTCATGGCAAAACCACAGACGAAGGGAACAGGATACTGAAAAGGCTTTCAAATAAAAAGAGCAAACAAAAAGCAAACAGAACTGGAAGAGACGTGGAAACAAGAGCTGAAATAATAATCAAGGGGCATGAAATTCTCTAAGAAAAATAAGAAACTTACCAGTGCAGAACCAAAGACACATTGATACAAAAAGAACTCAAACAGCAAAAGTCTAAAAAAGAGCCTCAATGACACAATCTTTCCAGACTAATTGAGATAGTTTTTTTTTTCATATTCATTCCAGCTTTCTTTTGGCCTGCTTTAAAACACACAGCTGTGAATTACACCCAGCCTCTTCTTATTTTTTATTTTTTTTAAGATTTTGTTGGCTCTAGTGGCCTTTAATGATAGTAGCTGGACAGGAAAGGGGGGGATATAGAGAGGGGGAGACCTGCGGGAAAGGGCCGTGGGCCGGATTCGAACCCAGGCCGCCCGCTTATGAGCAGAGGCTCCGTATATGGCCCTGGCCAGCCTCTTCTGGTGGCAGCATTGTCCAGAGCTGCACACCGTGCTGTGGTCAGCCAGGTTGTGCAGAGGGAACCTTTAGGAAGCCCAGCAGAGAACCAAATGACAATGGAAGGAACCATTGAAATGTGCTTACAGCATTCTCTGATAAGTAAGATACTGCCAGCAGATTACAATGTGCGAAGAGGAAAGAGAGGAGCTCCCGCAGAGGGGGGACAGGTGCATCATGGGAGCCCCCCAGCAGCTCTGGGGTGTTTCAGGGCCCCTGAGCATCTGGAACTACCAGCTTCCAGTCATGGTTCAGGTATTTGTTTCTTGCCATCATGTGAATGTTGACTCCCTCTCAGGATTTGTAGCATTTTTCTGATTGGATTTGGACTGCTTCAAGAAGGTGTTGAGGTTCTGGGATGTGGGACTGGGCTGTGGCAGAAAAACAGAGTGGCCATCTGTGTGCATCCCTCTAATACCACTGACTCCTGGTAAGGTCACAATGGAGCCAATCCCAACCATGCGGGCAGCACCCTGGACCGGCCAGTCCACCGGAGCCAGAGAGATGATGGACTACCACGTGCACACCGACTGTGCTCAGTTCAAAGCTCCCCGATTACCCGGCATGCTGGTTCTGGGTGAGAAGAAGCTGGTGAACGGTGCAAAGAATTAAACAAACATGTTTTCACGGTTGCTCGCTACCAGGATGTGGAAGAAGTTGAACTATGTGGTGTTCTTATTTGCACTTCGCTGCTGTGCACACGTCACTCTTTAACTGTGGTCAATATTTGCTGGTCCGGGCTGGGTGAGCAGCACTCCCACTAACGTCCGTCCACCAGCTGCACTCCGCCCGCCCCGCCCCGCCTGCCAACCCGGATCTAGAGCCCTGTCACTCACCGCTCGCTTCAGGGGATGACAACTCCCACCACTTTCAGATTTTGGCTGCCTTCCAAAAAAATATGCTGTTAAAGCAAACCCAGGCTCATTTGAGGTGCTCTTAAGGAGAACCTCTAAGGGGATTAGTAGTTCTTAAATATGTAGAGCTTCTCCTTTATGGGTCTTTCTCTCCGGTCCTCTCAACCCCGCCACATCGGGCCAGATGTCCTGACTCCTGGTTCAGGTGGACGTTTCATCCCACACTTGCCCGGTGCCAGCTCAGAAATGGGGATTGTTACTTGCTTAACTTGGAAACGTTTTTGTGTGGTCTTTGCTAAATTGCGCATGTTCAGAGAAAACACTGCTGCTCTGTATTTGGACATTTATTGAATACACTGTGTACAAAAGAATTCAACTGAAAGTATGCATGAATGTGTGTTCTGTTTTCATACAGACACTGTATACTGACACAAAATGAACCATTTAAAGAGGTTCCAAGTTCAAAACTATTTTTTAAAAAAACAGAAAAAAACCCAGAAGGTGGAGGGAGCAACGAGAAAATCGACATTCTTACAGTCCCTCAAGAGACGGGACAATGATTGTTTTCACAGAAAACACTGGTGGGCCCCCCCTTAGGGACTGGGCCTCTAACACTGACGGCAGAACCGCTGTGGGCTCAGCTGGGGGCCCAGTCTCAGCGGCAGCAGGCTGACCGCACTTCCTCATGATTGTCACATTTCACACACCCACACACAGCCCGGGCCTCCGCTGGCCCCCCAGAGGACCGGCCCAGAGACGCCGCCTCCCGGCCGGACATGACGGCCTCCGCCGTCCAGAAAGTGCTTCCTAATCTTTAGTGTCCCACGGGTGACGGAGAGCAGCCGGGCTGGCCCCAGAGCAGCCGGGCTGGCCCCAGAGCAGCCTCTGGCCCCAGAGCAGCCTCTGGCCCCAGA
>CAJRST010021668.1:0-49078 GCA_907169785.1 Menidia menidia | reverse complement strand
TCTGGGGCCAGAGGCTGCTCTGGGGCCAGAGGCTGCTCTGGGGCCAGCCCGGCTGCTCTGGGGCCAGCCCGGCTGCTCTCCGTCACCCGTGGGACACTAAAGATTAGGAAGCACTTTCTGGACGGCGGAGGCCGTCATGTCCGGCCGGGAGGCGGCGTCTCTGGGCCGGTCCTCTGGGGGGCCAGCGGAGGCCCGGGCTGTGTGTGGGTGTGTGAAATGTGACAATCATGAGGAAGTGCGGTCAGCCTGCTGCCGCTGAGACTGGGCCCCCAGCTGAGCCCACAGCGGTTCTGCCGTCAGTGTTAGAGGCCCAGTCCCTAAGGGGGGGCCCACCAGTGTTTTCTGTGAAAACAATCATTGTCCCGTCTCTTGAGGGACTGTAAGAATGTCGATTTTCTCGTTGCTCCCTCCACCTTCTGGGTTTTTTTCTGTTTTTTTAAAAAATAGTTTTGAACTTGGAACCTCTTTAAATGGTTCATTTTGTGTCAGTATACAGTGTCTGTATGAAAACAGAACACACATTCATGCATACTTTCAGTTGAATTCTTTTGTACACAGTGTATTCAATAAATGTCCAAATACAGAGCAGCAGTGTTTTCTCTGAACATGCGCAATTTAGCAAAGACCACACAAAAACGTTTCCAAGTTAAGCAAGTAACAATCCCCATTTCTGAGCTGGCACCGGGCAAGTGTGGGATGAAACGTCCACCTGAACCAGGAGTCAGGACATCTGGCCCGATGTGGCGGGGTTGAGAGGACCGGAGAGAAAGACCCATAAAGGAGAAGCTCTACATATTTAAGAACTACTAATCCCCTTAGAGGTTCTCCTTAAGAGCACCTCAAATGAGCCTGGGTTTGCTTTAACAGCATATTTTTTTGGAAGGCAGCCAAAATCTGAAAGTGGTGGGAGTTGTCATCCCCTGAAGCGAGCGGTGAGTGACAGGGCTCTAGATCCGGGTTGGCAGGCGGGGCGGGGCGGGCGGAGTGCAGCTGGTGGACGGACGTTAGTGGGAGTGCTGCTCACCCAGCCCGGACCAGCAAATATTGACCACAGTTAAAGAGTGACGTGTGCACAGCAGCGAAGTGCAAATAAGAACACCACATAGTTCAACTTCTTCCACATCCTGGTAGCGAGCAACCGTGAAAACATGTTTGTTTAATTCTTTGCACCGTTCACCAGCTTCTTCTCACCCAGAACCAGCATGCCGGGTAATCGGGGAGCTTTGAACTGAGCACAGTCGGTGTGCACGTGGTAGTCCATCATCTCTCTGGCTCCGGTGGACTGGCCGGTCCAGGGTGCTGCCCGCATGGTTGGGATTGGCTCCATTGTGACCTTACCAGGAGTCAGTGGTATTAGAGGGATGCACACAGATGGCCACTCTGTTTTTCTGCCACAGCCCAGTCCCACATCCCAGAACCTCAACACCTTCTTGAAGCAGTCCAAATCCAATCAGAAAAATGCTACAAATCCTGAGAGGGAGTCAACATTCACATGATGGCAAGAAACAAATACCTGAACCATGACTGGAAGCTGGTAGTTCCAGATGCTCAGGGGCCCTGAAACACCCCAGAGCTGCTGGGGGGCTCCCATGATGCACCTGTCCCCCCTCTGCGGGAGCTCCTCTCTTTCCTCTTCGCACATTGTAATCTGCTGGCAGTATCTTACTTATCAGAGAATGCTGTAAGCACATTTCAATGGTTCCTTCCATTGTCATTTGGTTCTCTGCTGGGCTTCCTAAAGGTTCCCTCTGCACAACCTGGCTGACCACAGCACGGTGTGCAGCTCTGGACAATGCTGCCACCAGAAGAGGCTGGCCAGGGCCATATACGGAGCCTCTGCTCATAAGCGGGCGGCCTGGGTTCGAATCCGGCCCACGGCCCTTTCCCGCAGGTCTCCCCCTCTCTATATCCCCCCCTTTCCTGTCCAGCTACTATCATTAAAGGCCACTAGAGCCAACAAAATCTTAAAAAAAATAAAAAATAAGAAGAGGCTGGGTGTAATTCACAGCTGTGTGTTTTAAAGCAGGCCAAAAGAAAGCTGGAATGAATATGAAAAAAAAAACTATCTCAATTAGTCTGGAAAGATTGTGTCATTGAGGCTCTTTTTTAGACTTTTGCTGTTTGAGTTCTTTTTGTATCAATGTGTCTTTGGTTCTGCACTGGTAAGTTTCTTATTTTTCTTAGAGAATTTCATGCCCCTTGATTATTATTTCAGCTCTTGTTTCCACGTCTCTTCCAGTTCTGTTTGCTTTTTGTTTGCTCTTTTTATTTGAAAGCCTTTTCAGTATCCTGTTCCCTTCGTCTGTGGTTTTGCCATGACTCTTCCCTTGTGGTGATGAGCTCCCACTCCCCTCACTTAAGCTCCATGTCACATAGACATAGACATAGACATAGACAACTTTACTGTCATTTTGTGTCTACGGAGTGCACACAAAACAAAATTTCATTTGCATACAGCTTTAGACAAGAACAGGATTCAATAATTTAGAAGTCTAATGGCAACAGGGAAAAAGCTGTTGTATAGCCAACTGTCTCAGCTCCGGTCCTCAAGGCACACAGTCCTGCGTGTTTTCCAAGTGTCCCTGCTCCCGCACAGCTGGTTCAGATAAGTGGGACAGCTCTTCAGCTCTAAACTCGGCGGGGGTTTGATGAAGACCCATCTATGTGAATCATCCTGTGTCATTTGGTCCTCGTTGGTCCAGTGTTCCTTTGGCTTCTTGTTTCTGGCTCCCTCAAGTCAAGTCAAGTGGGCTTTATTGTCAATTTCTTTACATGCACTGGTCATACAAAGAATTGAAATTCCGTTTCTTAGTTTTCCATGCAGACATAGACATAGACTTTAGGTATGAACATAGACAGTTAGACAAAGACAGTACACACACATTACACCTAGAGTACCTTTATACCTATACTGTGCTTTTCTTGTAATCTGACCCAGCCAGAGTTTTTGTTTACTTTCCATAATAGATTGTAGATATTTCTCAGTTTCTTGCGTCCCATATTTACATCGGGGTCCCCTCCACGTTCCACTCCCAAGCAGGATAGATAGTTCAATAATGTATAAGAAAGCCTATAATAAAGCTGGAACTGCTCAGTGTTCCTCTCTGACAGAGGACGATAAGAACGATCCCAGAGTCAGAGCTCTGTTTATGTTTATGCATTTGGCAGACGCTTTTATCCAAAGCGACTTACAGAGTAGACACAATATTACATTTCTCATCACAATGACAATAAGCTATATAGAGGAGAAAAACTGATCAGAGTCAGTGGTGACAGCAAGAGATAGAGGTAGAGGGACTACAGAAGGAGTTGTGGGGGTAGAGGTACGGGTTAGGATTAGGACAAGAGATGCTCTTTGAAGAGGTGGATCTTCAAGAGTTTTTTGAAGACAGACAGGGACCTGCTGTTCTGGTAGCTTGGTATGTGGTTCCTCCATCTTGGAACGACACATGCAGACAGTCTGGATGGT
The DNA here is from genome assembly GCA_907169785.1 of Menidia menidia. Classification (NCBI taxonomy): domain Eukaryota; kingdom Metazoa; phylum Chordata; class Actinopteri; order Atheriniformes; family Atherinopsidae; genus Menidia; species Menidia menidia. The sequence goes on along the minus strand of CAJRST010021668.1, from coordinate 45,609 downwards.
CTTAAGCTGGTGAAGGCTCTGCTAGACCACAGTCCACTGATGACCGGAGTGATCGAGTTGTGACATAAGCCTTTGCAAGAGGATTCAAGTAGATGGGAGTTTAACCATTTATTCCTTTAAATATCAGTCATGATAATTAGTCATGATGAATAAAGAGTTTGTTCATCGACAAGATAGTTTCTATTAGAGAAGAGATTTTCAGAATCTTTCCCATTACTGTCACTGGGCTGCAGGGGGGCAGAAACGCATTTGGTCGGCTACTGATTGTGTAAGTTCTCTCCTACTTAGAAAAATGAGAGGGCTAATTCTCATGAGAGGCACACTTCAATTGTGAGGCAAAATGAGAAATGTAAATACAGAAAATTACTTTGTAGGATTGTTAATGACTCTATTGGTAAATAATGGTGGAAATTACGTATTTGGTCACCCACAAACAAGGGAGACATCTGTCTCTCACAGACCTGTAGCTTCTCCTATAAGAAGCTCTTCTGTCCTCCACTCTTTACCTCGATTGATGGCACCTGTTTGGCCTTGTTATTTGTGTTGTCCACAGCCTCAAACAGTCAACCATGGCCCAGATCACAGAGCTGTCCAAGGACACCAGGCTGGGAAGAGGGAATCTACAATAAACAAGCAGGTAGGGGTGAAGGAATCAACTGTAGGAGAAACTGTAACTAAATGGAAGACCCACCAGATCATTGATGATCTCCCTTGATTTGGGCTGATGAATTAAATTTCAAATAATTCCAATTCACAAAGAGTCTTACTTTATAGCTCGGCTAATGCGATGGTCTGAGGACACTGACCAGTGAAACACAGCACCAGAATTTCTCAGAGTTGACTGGTGAGGAGCCAATATTAAAAAGGGTTTATACAGTAAAGCCTCTGACCCCAGAAGTGTTTCATATTTCAGAGGGATTGTTGTGGTAAAGCAGAGAAGCCAGGGCCAGCTGGGGGGATGCTTGGACAGTCAAAGGCCCGATTGAGTCCCAAGAGGTAGATCAGTTTCAAGAAACCTGAACAAAGGTGCCATTGACATGTGCTCACATTGTGACAAACATTCTTATTTATTTTTTTATGATCTTGCAGTCCAGAAAAGTCCTTTTAATTCAGAGACTGAAAAGTCTCTTTTAGCCTAACCATGCACCTGATGAGAAATAGACTGTACAAAGAACCCATTTTCTTGTATAAACAACCTTCTCAAATGCCTTTACACCACAGCCACTCGCAGAGAGCCTGTGTTTGGATTATTCGTAGGAAATGTTGGGGTTCAGTGTCTTTCCCGCAGGTGTTTTTTGGTGTTAAAGCAGATTCCTTCAACAGGCCTGCAGCTTTGGCTGTAGATATAGCTGCTGTAGCTACAGCTACAGCAGGTTTCCTTGGCCTGGTGTCATGATACTTGTCCATTCTCTGTCAGCCCAATTGTGTTTGATCAGGTTGTGGTTTCTGATGGAGGGTTCTTGGTTAGAAAATGTTTTATTTGACTTTGTGAATTGGACTCATCTGGAATTTAATTAGTGGAAATGAATGATATTAGAACTGTAGTACAATAACCGTGCCCCTTGAATTGGACTGAATTTTTGACACATTTTGTACATACAATTGACCTAAATTTGAGTTTAATCTACTAGGTTTTAAGTCCACATTCAACAAGGAAATTCAACTCAAATGATTAATCATATTCCACTTCAGTCCACCCATTCATCATAGTTCTTGCTAAAACTTATATTTATATATTTGAATAGTTGAGTTACTCCCAACAAGTACCATTTCCGATCCAGATCTTACACCAGGATGTCTTTGAGAATGCACACGGAAATCTTCAGTGTTCGTTTTCCAGGTGGAGTTTGGTTTGCAAACAAATGTCTGCCACTAAGGCATTTCTGGGGACTTTTTCCTGGCAGGATGTGTGGGAGGGAAGGGGGCGGGGGACGAAGGACTGCCTCTCAGGTAGGAGCCGCTTTAAAAAAAGGCACAGCTGAGGATCGTGGCACAGCAGATCCTGGAGCTGCAGTCCATCCATCAACCGTAGCAGTGAGGAGCAGGTAAGCTTCAGGCTGGTCCTGCCTGGCTGCCATTGCTTTGTTTTCACAGATTTGGCACTCTTGAATACTTTAGACCTGCCTGAAGAGTCAAAGTGCTTAATCTGGGTTAAACACGTGAGCTGAGTGTCATGGCTAGAAAAGGAAATGCTGTTTTCAAACATTCAGTGTGACAACGCCAGAGAAATCTGACTTCCAGTGTAGACTGTCTTGGATTTCATAGTTTTTAATTGATTTTCTTTTTTTTTAACGTGTTTGTCTTATTGTCTGCTCATCTTAGCAGAGTTGTGCTCTTTTGATCACATGACTAGAAACAGGTTGGCTGTGAATCGTTTTCCTGTTTGTTCCAGTTTGCCCTTTAACGATGATCAAGGCGGTGTTTTCTGTGCTCTTGGTCCTGATGGCCATTTCCTCAACCTTTGCCAAATACATCCCCAAAACTGGCAAGAGGGTTCCACAGACTCTGTCCAGAGGTGTGTGGCAGCCCGAGGCACGTCTGGAGGTGTGTCGTAGATGTTAAGATGAAATGGATATCTGATTTTTGAATGGTCTCCATGCAGGGTGGGGTGATCAGCTGATCTGGGCTCAGACCTATGAGGAGGCTCTCTTTTGGTCCAGGTCAAGGTGAGAAAGGTGGAAATGATCTGAGGTTTATGATTAAGTCAGGGAATTAATTATTTTCATTTTTTCCCAGAAACAAGCCTCTAGTGGTCCTGTTTCACCTGGAGGACTGCCCACACAGCCAGGGTAAGCGGAGCCGCTACTGACTGAGTTCATTTACCCACGCAGAAAAAGATAAAATAGCTTTGTTCAAATGAGGGCTCAAACTCCTTGAGCACACGGTATTGTTCGCTCATATGTGAAGCCAGCTCACATCCTGGTGCAATTCCTGTGGTCGCTGGGCCATAACCACATATTTTCCTGCAGCGCTGAAAAAGATGTTCTCTGAGGACGACCAGCTCCAGAAGATTCTGGATGAGGATTTCATTGTCCTCAATCTAGTGGTAGGTCACAGCAGTTTACCACAAATCAGATAAGTTCTTTCTCTGCAGCAGTTTTGTCAGGTTTTAGGTTTTATTGTCAGGATTTCTTAACCTTTCTCCATTGTCTTCATATAATGCTGCTCCCACTTTGTCTCATCTGCAGTATGAAACCACAGACAAGCATCTCTCTCCTGATGGACAGTATGTCCCACGGATTCTTTTTGTGGGTAAGGCCTTGTCACTCAGTTGTCTAACAGCCTACCGTATTTATATCAAGTGGTCTACTTGTAACTTAAATGCGCTTTTTGTTTTCAGAGCATTAAGATGTTATCTTTGGACCTTTTTTTTTTTTTTTTTTTTTTTTTTCTTTAAAATTTTTTTTTTTGTCTTTTTTTTTTTTTTTTTATTATTTTGCCTATAGAATGCTCATGTTAGCCTGTAAAAAGGAGGAAAACGGGTTCCTAGTGAAGTGGCTTGTGGGGTTTCTCTGCCTGTTATGTTTATTCAACTGGATACTTCTTTGTTGTTCCTTTACGAAGAAACCTTTGTTCCTTAACACATGGCTGAAGGGAATTGAAAGATCTGAGGTTATTTATGGGCACATCTGCTTCACTCACACTCAACCCATCTCTCTGCAGACCCCTCAATGACAGTGAGAGCTGATATCAATGGTCGCTATGCCAATCGCTTGTACGCTTATGAACCTAGCGACATCACCCTTTGTAAGTACTGATGGGGTGATGCATGTCAGCTTTGTGTGTTTGGCAGCAGAAACAAATAAATTCCTGTCTCTCCCTCAGTGAAAAGCAACATGCAGAAGGCAAAGAAGCTCCTGAAGTCAGAGCTGTGAGCACCAGGACTCACCCTGGGAAACAAAGCTTCTGATGGCACACGCAGAAGTTTACATGTGGAACATTTCCTCTCTTCAGCTTTAGCCACAATGTTTTTGCCTGAACTGCCATACCGATGTTCCATGCGTCTGTTTTTGCTATCACCATCTCTGTTTTGATTAAATATACTTTTGTTCAGACAGCCGGTTTACTTTTTAGTTTTTCTTGGTTATTAACATCCCTTGGGACATTTCCTTTAAGTGTTAATGTATCTCCAGTGTGGCATGAAAACCAAAAATCCTCCATTGTAATATTCTGTGTGCATGACGGATCTGAGGCAAATTAGAAGTCTGGGAGGGCTACAGAATGAACTCCAATAGAAGGGAAGCAGAGTATGATGCTGCTCAGCCAGCTCTCTGCATCTGATCTATTCATCAACTGTATGCATTTCTTTAAGGCCACAACAATAAACCGCATACAAAAGATGACTGATCGAGATGCAAACTCTGAGATTGTGGTTTGCAGAACATTCGATTTTATTTCTATAGCGCCACATCACAACAACAGTTGTCTCTCAGCTTTCCAAACAGAGCAGGTCAGACCTACTCTGAAGTTATTTACAGAAACCCAACAATTCCCACCGTGAGCAGCACTAGGTGACACAGGCAAGGAAAAACTTCCTTTAACAGGCAGAAACCTTGAGCAGAACCATGGCTCAGGGTGGGCGGCCATCTGCCTCGGCCGGTTGGGGGTGAGGGAAAAGAGAGAGCAAGAGAGAGAGAGAGGGCGAGAGAAGGAGAGAGGGAGCAGAGAGAGGCAGCCAACACAGCAACACGTAGAATAGATTAAAAATGGCAATGATATTAATGCTAATGATGAGCAGGAACACGGGGGCAGCAGGAAACTCCCAACCACAGATCCAGACCCCACAGCTCTAGGAACACCTGCAGGAAGTGATAGGAGGAGACTCCCAACCACAGATCCAGACCCCACAGCTCCAGAGCCAGGAATATCTGCAGAAAGTGTTAGGAAGAGAGAGGAGAGAGAAGGGGGACGAGAAAGCACACGACTACGGGGAAGGAGAGAGTCCAGTTAGTAACATTGTTAATGGAATGAGGTTGCACCGGGAGGGAGAGAGAGAAAGGAGAGGGCAGCTCGGTGCATCATGATGCATCCCCCGGCAGTCTAGGCCTATAGCAGCACAACCAGGGGTGGACTTACCCTAACTATAAGCTCTAACTATAAGCTAAGAACATCAAGAAAGAGCCGACAGGTAATTGTTCTCAGCCATATGAGCAATCCACGCAAGAGGTTTTCATCATGTACAATATTGTGGTTTCCTTGTAGACGATATTTCAGAATCTACAGGACACCAAAATGTCAGAGAACTGCTGTATTGAGACAGATAATGACTTGGAAGGGACTTTGACTATCAACTAGCCAGTGTACACTGTGGACAGTCCATCAGTCCATTGCAGGGAAATGGAAACAAACAACCACACACTGACATTCACACCTAGGGGCAATAAACCTGACATGCATGTTTTTTGGAGGGGGGGGGGGGTGAACCCACGTGGGGACAGGGAGAACATGCAAACTCCTCACAGGCTGTGAGGTGATGGTGCTAACCGCCACACCACCCTGCTGCCCTCTTAAGGATTGGACTGCTTTGATTCCTCATTGTTGGACGATCCCAAAAACTGATAGATCCTCCAGCCGGTCTAACCCTAACCCTGACAGACTTGTTTAATGAAGTCTTCGTTGCAGCCCTAAAAAAACTGGACTGGAATGAACTGGAATGAGCAAAGGTGTATGAAAGTGAGTGACACCAGTTTAATTTAGCTTTAGTTAACTATATATGGGAGGAATGTTCTAGTTCATTCCAAATTGCTCTTACAAGTGAGTGTGAGTGTGTGTGGTTGTTGGTCCTTGTGTGTCTCTGTGTAACCCTGTGATGGACTGGGGAGCGTCCAGGGTGACCTCGCCTCTCCCCATTGGCTACTGGGTTAGGCTCCAGTTCCCCCCCGCGATCCCCATTAGGGAATAAGCAGTTACTAAAAGGGATGGATGGATGTTGTGGTTTTTATGGCCACTAGAGGGAGCTATATGAATGAATAAGAAATGCAGGAGTCAAAACAAGAGGAAACATCTGAAATAGGTACAGAAGGCGAGGTAGAATGTTCATTTTAACTAAGTGTATACGACCCAGAAGAGATAGAGGGAGGCTGCACCACCTTTCTAAATCTCGATTGATTGATTGCACTAAAGGAGTATAGTTCAGATTGAATAAATCTTTTAGGTGCGGTGAGATTTTTATTCCTAAATAAGTGAAACCTGGCGGGGACCATCGAAAAGGCTGAGAAATATTTGGGTCAACCCCATGTATACCAGAAATAGGCATAGCCTCGCTTTTAGAAAAATGTATCTTATAGCTAGAGAAAGAGCCATAATGTAAAATCAGTTGAATCATTTTAGGAATCGAGTTTGATGGAGAGTTTAGAAAAATCAATACATCATCAGCGCAGAGTGAAATTTTATGCTGATAATTATTTAAAAAGAGTCCTTCGATACTTGCATCTTGTCTAATTGCTGCTGCAAGGGGCTCCATAGCCAGAGCAAATAACAGAGGACTCAACGGACATCCCTGCTGACTACCACGACCAATACTGAAATTCTCTGATCTGAAACCATTAGTAATAACAGCTGAAAGAGGAGACATGTATCAAATCTGTATCCATTTCACAAAGCCATCACCTAAATCAAATTGTTGAAGTGTAAACAAGAGATATGGCCATTCTAAGCAGTCGAAGGCTTTCTCAGCATCAAGAGAAATAAGTAAAGCCTCCGGACCAAACTGGGATGAATGCTGGATTATGTTAAGCAGACGCCTAACATTGTGTGTAGAATATCGTCCCTGTATGAACCCGGTTTGGTCATTCTTAACAACAGAGGGCAGCATACTCTTTAAACGTATGGCCAGGATCTTAGATAGTATTGTCAGGTCAAGGTTTAAAACCGATATAGGCCTGTAAGAGTTTTCCGGGTGTTTCCCTTTTTTCAAAACTAATGAGATATTAGCCTCCATTAAGGATGGAGGGAGAGCACCAACAACGTACGAGAATTGAAACATTTCAGATAGTGGCGAGATTATAATTTTACTAAGTCTTTTATAAAATTCCCCGCTAAACCCATCGGGACCGGGAGCTTTGTTGTTTGGAAGTAGTTGAATTGTTTTCAAAATTTCACTCTGTGTTATAGGCCTGCATAGATCATCCCTCTGGGTTTCCGTAATTTTAGGTAGGTTTAGTCTTGAAAAAAAGTTTTGCATATCCTGTATGTGTAAGGATTTAAACTGAGAGGCATATAACTGCTTATAAAAAGATTTAAACATGTTATTAATTTCTGTCCATAGTTAACTAAAGTTTGTAGTAAATGTGAAAAAAAAGAGTTAATTTGTTTAATGTTGTGATATTAATACTTTCCAATGTTTTTATAAATAATCAATAATTATGATTATTATTCTTGTTATTGTTATGAGGCCTCTGAAAACTTTACCCGTTTTCAAAATCATGTTATCATTGCTATTGCAATGGAGTGCAGTGGAGATTTATAAATGGTTAGAATCAGTATTTATAATTATATATGTACATGTATAACATTTGGGAGATATCAACTTGGGCATGCTTAGTGCTTGGTAGAATTGTTCAAAAGTAATTGAAAAATTATATGTAGGCTTCTTATTCTCTCTCAGTTTTTCTGAAGATGATTAATTCTCTCTGTAAATATTCATAAATGTTGCAACAAACAGAAGTAGTAACTCTTGTTGGTGTGGGGATGGAGTGGTGGTGGTGGTGGGGGGGTTGTTACAATACTTTTTGTTATTATTTGTTCATTAATACCATGATTGCTTAAGTTGGTATCAGGTCCATTAAATAAACAGTGAACTTGAAGATTCTTCTAGTTTTCATTGTTTCAGTTATTTCCTAAAATTTTGCGTCCAATATTGTAACTGGTCTGCTAGGTGATAAAATTCACACCACTTTTCATAGTTATTAGTTAACCAGACACAAAGGGATATCTTTCTATTAGAGTTTTTCAATTGAAAATTCAAAGAATTGCAGTTTTCATGTGCAATAATGATATATTTTGGGAGATTGTGAAATTGTTAAAAAGTGTATATTTTCATTTCGAATAACTCCTTACTTAAAGCACGCAGAACATTGCCGCTTTAGAAGCTCAGAGTAAGTATGAATGTCTGTGGGAATAAAAATTTTGAGTCCGATCGCCTTAATAATAAAAAAGTTACAAGGGTTTGGAAATGGTAGAAGACACAAAATCGTCACTTTTTTGGGTAAACTGCCACCTTTGGCACCCATTTTCTCAAATACTGGCAAGAAAGCCCTTGGAGAACTTTTTTTCCCAGCTCGAGTACATATTCAAGATTGGAAAACTGCTATCGAAAAGTAGTCCCCAGGATAGTGGAGCGAAATCCTATTTCTAGCCACATTTTGAGCTTCAGCCTATGGCCTACATGGAAATAGCTGCCAACCTGCAGCTTTATCAAAGTAGCATTCTATATAATGGGCCTATAAAATAAAGTAAGCGTCTCAGCAATAGAAAATTAGGCAAATGTCAATAATAATAACTACTCAGCAGTCTTTGTCAATCATCTTACATTGTGAACCAAAAACAGGATTGCTGAGACCCATTCAAGCAACATAGCGAGAATCCATCAGTCAACTGCTGCTACTGAGGGAGATCCTGCATTTTGCGACGATTTATCCAAGTAGGCTGCAACAGCTCCCGGTGCTTTAAAAGATCTCTCCTCGCCGTTGTGCTTAATCCTGAGGACGGCCGGGTACATCATGGCAAATTAAATCCCCATCTCTCTCAGACGTTGTTTCACGTGGTAGAATCCCTGCCGCTTCTTTACGACCGCAGCGGAGAAATCCTCGAATATCATAATGGGGGTGCCGTTGTAGATTAAAGACTGCATCCTCCTGGCTGCTTGCATGATCCAAACTTTATCCTGAAAATAATGTAGCTTTATGACGACTGCGCGGGGTCGTTGCCCCGGGGGAGGAGGGCGAGCGAGCGTGCGCTGACAGCGGTCGATTTCAACGGTGTCACCATTGAAACTCACGCCCACTAACAGCGGTTACCAAGTCCTAAAAAATGACACTGGGTTGGTACTTTCGCTGCCTTCGGGGAGCCCAATAATACGTATATTGCACCGTCGGCTCCTATTCTCCAAATGCTCAAATGCTCTAGCTTGAGCTCAACTTCAGAGAGTTTAGCATGGTGGATAGCCATAGCATCCTCCCGGGTTGATATACGCCCCTCGGCCTCTTTCATTTTTGCATCCAACGTGGCTATATTAGATGCAAATGTTTCCAGTCTTTGCAAAACGGGATCAATCTTCTTTTCAAACGAGGCTTCTACACCTTTCAGCACCTCCGCGGTTATCCTTTCCACCAACCTGTCGGTGTCCACTTGGCCGTGGTGTGAAGAGGATGGAGCGCCCGCCATTACAGGAGAAACGCCGTCACTCGGAGGGGGCTGGTTTTCTCCGGCTTTGACCGATTTAGTTGCAAGGTTGAGCTTTTTCTGAGTGCTAGGCATCTCGCAACAATTAAAAGCTGAAATATACGCTAACTTTGATCAAATTATACCCAAACCAAAACCTAAACAAATGCCAAACTGCGGGGGCGCACGGAAAACACAACTACTCCGCCATCAGCGTCACGTGACCTCCCCATGAACACTCTTATGCTTGAACATGGTGTTCGTTGTGGACACTCCATGCCCACCACAAAAGTCCAAGAATGAAACACCACTTGGGCTCAAGGTGGGGGGGCCATTCCTCCCAACCACGCCCCTCCATTCTCACTGTCGTTGCCCACGTGAGCGTTTAAGTGCCCCAGCAGAACAAGGGAGTCCCCAGGGGGGGCACCCTCCAGCACCCCCCCCAAGGACCCCAAAAAGGGTGGGTACTCTGTGCTGCCGCTAGGCGCATAAGCACCAACTAAAGTCAGCACCCGTCCCCCCACCCGGAGGCAAAGGGATGCTACCCTCTCGTTCACTGGGGTAAACCCCAACGTACAGGCACCGAGATGGGGGGCAATGAGTATACCCACTCCTGCTCGGCGCCTCTCACCGGGGGCAACGCCAGAGTAGCAGAGCCGGGCTCCACAGGCTAAAGCCCGGCCAGGCGCTCGCCATGGTGCCCCGCCCCTGGGCCTGGCTCCAGGGGGGGGCCCCGGTGACCCGCATTCAGGCGAGGGAGCACTCGATCCTTTTATGTTTTTCTTCATAAGGGGTCGTTTGGGCAGCACTTCGTCTGATCCCTCACCTAGGACCTGTTTGCCTTCTACCAGGGGCTTGAAGCCCCGGACAACATAGCTCCTAGGATCACTGGGACACTCAAACCCCTCCACCACGATAAGGTGGCAGCCCAGGGAGGGGATGGTACATTTTAATCTCAGTTTTACCTGAATGATAAAAGGTTTTGCTGAAGTCGCTTTAAATTTACCCAATTAAATCTTTCTTTTTAGTCGATCAGATGGGGTAATGTTTTGTCCAGTCAAACTTTTTGAACCATCACTTTTTTGTCCTTTTAGAGTTATCTACAATCCCGATATTAGCTGTTTGAAAAAATATCCAAAGTGGTGAGAAAAGGGTTACAAGGACAAAATATAATTCCCACTGAATTTCTAGCCAACTATGTTTTTCTTGCCGTATTATTTTCCTGACTGCAAAACTTTCTATACAAACTGAACGCTGACACCATACTCTGACATAAGCTGCAGGCATGTGTGCTTACAGCTGTAGCCCTGTCCTTCTGTTTCCATTCAATTATTCCTGCTCCTCTCCTCTGTGTGTCTGATGCACTCCTAACTGCCGTGCAACATAAAAGATTAAGCTCAAATGTCTGGTTTCTGATATGTAAAAATTTGTAAATGCTCAGTGGGATCAAATAACTTCGATAGTCCTTTTTCAAGTCCGCCGGATCGTTTTTTTGTATGACAAAAAAGTTGCTTTTTAGGGTAATTGGAGATGTTTTTTTTTTTTTACAACAAAAGCAAAGAAGTAACAGAAAGAATTGGAATGAAGTCATTGTCAGAAAGCCCTGGGAAAGGCTTGCAAGCAGATGCCTGAGGTGGTGGGGAAAGTTTCCACAGGTTGAAGGAGGGTAGCAGGCTTTGTTTGGATAATGTGTGATTTAGATAATGGATGTACATATACATCATTATGATGAGCTCATCCATAAAACTGTTGCAAGAACTCAATGAGCTGCCAGGGGCAATCTTAGCTTAGGTATTGGTTTACAAGCATTCTTCTTTTTGTGATAAATACAAGGACATACACATACAAGCACACATACATACATATATGTTGCATATGCTTCACAGCAGTAGGTATTTTGCATCTAGGATGCTTTAACACGTGACTTGGGGAAGCCAGAAGTCCAACCACTGACTTTCCAATGTACATTTTCCCGCAGCCCTCTTTCTGTACTGTGACTTTGGATCTTTAAATCCATATAATTCGTGGAAACTATTCCCACCCGTTGGTTGTGGCATTCCTTGTGTGCTGTGTCTGCCTGCATCTTGTTACTATCTCAGAGGCCTCTGTGCACAGCCTGTTCCTGAGGTCGTGTCTGGCGTGGTCGACCGCAGTCTCGATTTCTTCTTCTACTCTTATGTGATATCATTAGAAACATAACAGAGGGAAAAAAACACAAGGCCTGTTGACACAATTAATTAAGTCAAGGATCTGAATGAAAGCTGATTTTTAGTGCTGAAATTTCATAAAACATGTATTAATTTTCAAAAACACAAAATTAATTATTATTAATATTATTATTAGTTTAGAATTAAACAGACACTACAAGGACACCACCTAGTGGTAGATTTATGCTACCAGTCAGCAACACCGGATGAATATCAGTGGAATTCTTTATCTAAGCCTCCTTTGTTCTGAATATTATTATGCTGAGGAAGTATTATTACTGTGTTGTTGTGGATTAATGAAGCCACACTGTTTCCAACAGTCCGTCCCCGGTTGATAATCCAAATGCAAACTGGTCTCTGGAGATTTTTTAGAGCATAAACATAGGCTGCAATGAACTGGCACTTATTAAAAGAAAAGCTGGATAAAATATTTTCGGGGAGTTGTTTGTGAATTATTAGTAGGTGAGACAATTGCAATGAAGATTAGGTTTGAAACGGAGGATCAGAAAAAAAGATAAGTCATGATAAAAAAAAGGAAGTAACCAGACATAAGAAAACTAGGACATAGGAAAACCCAAAGCTCACTCAAGGCAGAGTGCCACCCTCCTGGGTCTGGTTCTGATGGAAGTTCTTTCCTGGTTTTGAACAATTTATCAATAGGAGCAATTCTAAAAAATCCTTCCTTTCACACCTGAAAGGTGTCCTCAATCTACTGAAATGACAATGAAATATGGAAAAATTCCAATTAAAAACCTTCTGACTAAGACACCTTCCCACCATGTAAAGGGTCAGAAGCCCTCCCCTGGAGAACCTGAAACCATCTTACTCCAAAATGCATGATAAACACATTATTAAACATTATTAAAGCATGATAAACACTAATCAAGTGGCACCAGTAGTGGGCCTTCTAACAGATTCTAATTATATCAATTATCTAGGCTACTATAAAGCAAATACATTTCTACTAGCCTAATTATTCTGCTATACTTTTAAGCAAATATAAAAATTCCTAATAAGCCTTCCCAGAGATTAAAATTACCATATAAGGCAATTGATATAACACAATTCCATATCGAAAGTCTACAAGTGTCACCAAGTAATACCCCCATGTAATATCCGCAAGCAACATTTCAGTTTTCTGCTCATAAAATCTGGAACAGTCTTCCTGAAGAAGTGAAACTGAAAATAACCTTTTTCCAAATCCTCCCTTCATTTCACACTCACTTGGCTCATAACTGCATTACGTCTGACTTGCTTAAACAAAACATGTTTTATTCAATGCTCACTTTCTTGTCTTAGAAACAACACGCAGTACATTGTGAGGCTAATCATGTTAACAGCACTTTGAAATAGTCTTGCAGAGAGCTTAGCGCATGATCCTGGGGTGGCTATAAAACACAGGGGGGTTTTGTCTGGACATTCTGTGTTGTTGCTCTGAGAGTGTCTTCGGTTTGCATTCAGTCTGAATGAGAAACAGGTGTGTCTGCACAGATGAATTGTCTTTGACTTGTTGAGGCTTTAGACTGCAAAGCATGCAGACATTCAGCAGCAGCCATCATTCATAGTTTTGTGCCCCAGGACACTCGACAACTAAATGTCCCTTTGTATGATTCTATTTTGGTCTTTTGACTTGGCAGCTTTTGATGTAACCCCCACCCTTACTTTGATGTGCACAGCACAAAAAATGCCACAGATATGATTCACTAAATGATAAAGAAGAAGATTAACTTTTACAGTACACGGGTTTATTCTGAAAAGTGGGCCTGAGACCAAGCAAAGGGCCAACATTGTCTTGTTTGCTCTAGTGTGTGTTGTTCTACGCCTGCTTCCTGAGATCCTCCTGTGATGTTACATTTTGCTTTTAGGATGCCAGCAGTCTCACTGCCTGTCATTTAATTGTCTTCTTCAACTACATGTGAACTCTTCTGAGGAACATGTTTTTGTTATAGTCAAATAACAATATCAACCACGACTTTATTAGGAGTATTAAGACAAACAGATCATGAAAAGCTTGCAGAGTTAATAAATGAATGTGGGAGAAAAGTTAAATACACAGCTCAAATAGTCTATTGGAAACCTGTCGGGCCGTTTGTTGAACTAATAAGAGGTTTACTAACAGACAGTTTATCAGTACTCTGAATAGAATTATACAAAGTCTAAAAATAGGATATAGATAGTAATAGTTTAATATGGTAGGTGTAGATCCATTTTTGTTTACTGAAAAGGAAGCAAAGGGTGTGCAATCTGATTTGGAAGTTTTAGAATAGTGGGAAAATGGTGCAGCTAAAACACTGGCACCGTGCAGTAGGATTTATGTAGTGTGATAAAACAACTAAAGTTGCAACCCAAGTGGAAGGGATTAGAGGATATGTCATGAGCTCAGTCAGCTGGTGTGGACTCGGTGAAAAACAAAAATGGTTTTGGCCTCTGGCATCCGTGAATGGATGTGTCTCCGGATGTACTGTATTTCAGGGGAAGGTTGGAAAGACCAATGTTCCAGTGAGTGCATACAGAAGCTGCAAGAGGAAGTGGAGCTAAAGCTGTTTCAACCTGGAGTGTCCGACACAAGAAATACAGTAATCGGAAATGAAGATTACATAGTACTGGACATTAATTATCGATGTCAGCCGACACTCAGTGTCTTTCTTTGTCCTCCCGTTGGCCTCTATAGTGTTCTGTTTTTGTCTACAGAGAAAAATGTCAGCATAAGCAGAGCACAAGTCTCTGGTGAGAACATTTTATGAGTACCTGGATGACGGGAGGAAATGGGAACATATAATGCACTTCATGGGGAAAATTGTAAAAGAAAAAAAAAATGTATATATATATATATATATACATACATACAGTATATACATATATATGTAACAGATAAACGTGGAACGTTTAATTTTATCTTTGGTGGATGATCAGTGTTCCAACTGTGACAGCACCCAGCCTACTTTTGTCTGCCAGACCGTGACAAAAACAGTTTTTGAAGCTCTCTCCCTGCCTGAGGCTGGACTACTGTTTTTGTCCACAGTTGCTGTTTGATTGTAGATTTTGATTGTTGAAGATCACTCAGACTGAGCAGAGTTGTTTAGGATGCAGACTACTGGCAGAGCGAGCAAGAAGTTGTGGCCTGGGAAAGGCCACTCCAGGCAGCCAAAGCTGCTGGAACCAAAAATGAGTTTCAAAAGGGAGAAAAGAGAGCGGGCTCTCCGTTGGATGGGCATTTACTCAGTACTGGTGGACAACTCGGCCTGAACAGCATGGCTTGCATGTGTTAGTATCAGTGTGAAATGTTTGTATATCTGTATGTACCACCACCATAAGCACAATGTTGTTAGCTTAATACAACGGGAAAATAACAGCTTTAAGTTCATTGTATTTGAGTAAAATACATTTATTTTAATCTCAGTTGCTTACAACCATGCAAAATATGTTCAAAGTCTGCCTAAAAATGAGACATACTATCAACCTTTTCTAGAGTGAATGTTGCTCTGAAGTCCCATCACTCTACCTACAGGATATAAGAGACAAAGACACATTAACCCTTTCCTACTGAAGGTAAGACAAGTTAAACATCCTGTCATCATCCTCTGTGCCGGCAGGTCTTTTCACCACGTATCTTTGCTCTCTGTGGTTAGAGGGAAAAACATGAATGGGGACTTTAGACAATAAAGTGTCTTAACATGTTGCTGCAGATGGAAAGAGCCCCACAAGCCTGGAGGTGAAGGTATATCTTTCACATGCAAACAATGCATGGCAGCTGTTGAGAGCAGAGTTTCATCACTGACTAATGCCTCTGTTGTTGTGAGTTCCTGTTTGCAGTGAAGCTGTCTGGCATGCCTGCAGCATTCTGGCAGAGTGACCGCTTTGTAGAAAAGTCTTTGCCATGTTAGATGTGAGAAAGTATCCAAACGCAGCTTAAATTGTGAACTGATTAAGATTTTAGTCAAAATAAGTTATATATTTATTGTCAAAAGCTTATATGATTAGACTGACATACAGATTTGTCATAGACTGTCCAGCATATAAATCAAACTTCACATTAAAAACGTGTATATGGCAGAAACCTTTTGCATTGATCCAACATGTGGGATTAACATGATAGTGCTAAATGGTAAAATATTGTTCACACAGCATTCCATTACAGCCTGAACTGATTATCAAACAAACAATTTTACAATGTTTTAGTTTACACTGCTGCTTCATCTTTACTAATGAAATTGTGTGAATGACAGAATGTGCTCCAGTAACTATCCGGACAGGACTGTTTTTTAGTCTTTGGAAAGTTTGATTCCATCCAGTTTATTTATAAAACACCAAATCACAATGGATGTGATATCTTGATACCTCACGGACATTGTCAAATTCAAACCAGTTAGAGTCCATTTAATTCAAATGCAATCAAAAAACAATCAGTTCCAATTAATTAAATTTCAAATTTGTTGCACAGTAATTTAACTGATCCAATCCACTGTTCTGAGGGTGTATGAAGAGACTGTGGAAGGAAATATTCTCTTTTTACAGGTAGAAGTCTCCCTCAGAAGCAGAGCCAGTGTTTGAGGCCCTCCTGCTTGTCCCAGCAGCGGTGCACCTAAACACAACCCCAAATGAAACATTCCCTTAAGCAGTTTCTGATTCCAGATCAGTTCTGACAAGAAACTGTTGTGAAAGTGTCACTTTCTGTATGAAAGAAAATAACAATTTTTCTCTGGATTTTGTTTTGGGCCATAGACTGTTAAAAAAAAAAACTTAAATTAGGTGAGCATCTGTGATTAATGGGTTGTTATTTGCACATTTATGATCCGTCTATACACTTTTTGACAAAAACAGGTTGGACTATAGGGACTTATTATGTATTTTTGCGGATGCAGTGGTGAGTGGCTCTAGTTGTCTGACTGTCTCCCGGTTGAGAACTCTGGGAGTCCAGTCTTCTCCAGATGTTTCCGTGGTTTGGCATTCTGAGCAGATGTTTTAGTATGTCCTGAATCATTCTGCTGTCTGGTGTAACGTTTGCACGTGCAGGACGTCACCACTGTTATTTTGTAGGTCCTGGAGCTGCCATCACGACACTGAAGCCGGATCCGTTGGGTCCTGGTCCGGTCGATGACACACCGCCACTCCTGAGCATCGCGCCGGCTCCAGTATCTCCCAGAGTAACCACTACTCCCGATCCAGTTGGGGAGCAGGTGGGCTGGCAGACACTCTCCTGCACACACCAGCTCCTTGATGGGGTTGACACTGGTGCACTGACCATCAGAGATGTATTTGGTGGACCTCAGCTCCCTGCAGCCCACCTGACTCTGATCTGGACCTGAAAGATGGAAACTCAGTGCCATAATACTCATCTAAAATATCTCCAATAGAGGTGCGGTGACAGAATGACATTTTTGCTCATTAAGCAGTTTCACATCGAGCCACTGACATTAGAAACTCTTGCAGACCCCTAAAGTTTTGGGTTGAGGGGTATCCATTTTTTAAAAAAGGTTATCACCCTCACACCGACAGCTCCTGAGCACTGTTGTCCTCTTTAGTAGCTGACCACTTCAAGTTGAGCTGATAGCTTTGAACAGGCTGATCTCTCTTGTCTGTTTCAGGATTAAGAACTAAAACCTATTCAAATGAACACCGAGACCATAAGTTGTGTCTCTCTGAGGGGAATCCACGCCTGCTGTATTGACTTGATTTGCTGTATTTCACTATCAAACTTTTTTCTTCCCCTCATCCTTCCTTACTCTTATTATTAACAAAGTTTACTTCTGTTGAAATAAGTCTGAAAGTTCAGATAATGAAGCTGCCCTACCCAACTCTACCCTTACAGACAGTAGCGCTCAGGGGAATCAATAAGCATGCGTGACCATTTGGACTCACCGTGACGCGCAGCCTCAACCGGCCGTCTCCCCCCATTCCTGGCCTGATTGATGTCCTCTTCAGCTGGCTGGTCCTGAGTGTCCAGCGCGGGCTGCAGGCTCACGGACTCTGTGGCGTTGTTGTGAACAGCGGAGCTGCTCTGGTGCAGCAGCAGCAGCAGGAGGACCAGCTGCCGGGGGGCTCTGGCTGGATGGAGCATGATGACACCAGACTGACAGTCTCACACCTGATGATCACCAACCTGCAGCAGGTGTCCTTTTTATGTCCTCAGCTCCAGAGAACTGGACACACCCACATGCACACAGCGTGTGTGACTTCATTAGTTTGTCTGAGCACGTTGTGCTTGAAGAGTTCCTGCGTATCACATCTCAACTGACACTCATCTAAACAGGGAGCCACACAGGACATTTAAGCCTTTCATGAAAACTCGCCAAAGTCAAATGTACTTGTATGTGTCATTGCTGCCTTCATCAGACAGGGTTGGATGCCCCTTCCACAGGCTGAAAGTCTGTGGAAAAGCCTCTCCTTGTGGCAGAAGCTGCTTACTTTTATTGGTTTGAACAGGAATGAATAAAAGAAAAACAACCAAGCTTTTAGAAGTCTAGCCTGAGCTAGCTGCAATATAGATTGAAAAGACTATATATTTCATTGAAAAGATTCAAATAGATTGAAAAAGAAAAAAATAGAATTAGAGGCAGGAAGACACAGAATAAATGTAAACAGGTTTATTAACAATATGATGAAGTTAGAATGCTCTTTGATGAGTCAGACAGGTACGGGCTCCAGGTGAGATGGTGTTTTCATGATCAAAGAGTTGAGGGCTTTAAACACAGTTTGGTATAAATCTCTCTCGCAGTTATACTGCCGATAATCAGTCATGTCTATCTCTGAAACAGAGTGGAACTCGTCAGCTGTTAAACTTTAAACACCTATTAAGAACAGAAAGAGGAAGTGAAGTTGTTTCTTTGGACCTGGGTATCTCAGGGAGAAACTGTTTAGTCATATCTTTACTCAGTGTTTCCCAAACTTTTTTCTTTGGACCCGAATTGGCTAAATCCTCACGACCCAGATTATATTAGGCCTAGTTTCCTAAGAAGTGAAGTGCAGTTACAAACATTTATAGACATTTTTATTGCCAGTTTAGTCCATCCAGCTATTGTCCGTAGTGCTTATTCCTAGTAGGCTGTGGGGGGCTGGAGCCTATCCCGGCTGACACTGACTCAGAGGTTGGTACAATGTGGACAGTTCGCCAGTAAAGTATCATCCTGAAATACCCGTTTTAAAGTGATATATATTTGACTTTTTGAGTATCTATATTTAGTATTTACTGAAAAGCGAAAAGGTGAAAAAATGCATCTCAAAAGTGTGTACAGAGGACCCCACCGATTTCAAATTCTCAACAGTACAATGCAATGTACACACAATGGACTTAATAGGTTGTTTTTTACCCTATCATCAATAAAAACAAACAGCAGGAATGCAAGATTCATTCAGCGCTCTGCACATATTTGAGAAAAATGTGTACATTGGATGCTATCAAAACCATCTTAATGTGTATGATATGAAATAATATAACATACAAAGAAACCTAACCCATACCCTAACCCTGGATCTTGAATAGAGAATAACCAATCTCCTCATATTTAGGATCTTTCTTCCACCGCTAACTCTAACCCTAACCTTTCTCTAAATCATTTGTATATTTGGACTAAAAATGTCCCTTTCTGTCACATATCTTAAACTGTTTTTCTTGTTCTATATGTATTTGATTGTTAAGCTAACAATCCCCGGAAATAATTCCCTGTGTGTCTTCCTACTTTGCAACAAAACTGACACGTTCTTTGACACGGAGACATGCTGTGGCGGGATTACAGCGCCCCACGCGGTCCCAGAGCTCGTTAATCAAAAGAGGAGCAAACACGTGACTGGTCCCTTGCGCAGTGATTGGAGGGGGCATAGCAGCAGCCTCCAATTGTAGAGAGGAAGTTGGAGGGTTTTCCGCTTGGCCTGTGGGGGCGCTGCAGTCTGCGGCCTTCCTTCGCTTCTCCCCGGTACACGTCATGCAAACAGCAACGTTCATGCTGTGAGCATGCGCAGTGTTGAATCCTTCGCAATTGTGTCTTGAAGAGGACTGTACGGTAATGGTCTGGCGGTGTCACTTCTGTCTTCTGCTATTGTGTTTTTCCTTTCAAGTTATTTAACAATAGGTAAAAAAGATGTTTCGCGTTCATCTAGGTTGTGAGCAGAAATCTTTGAATTAATTTTGTCTCGGAGTTTGAATGTAGACAAGTGCCTTGTCTAGTTCTGGTCCACGTAAGCAGGCAGGACCAGAGGCTTTCTATGTATGCTGCTGTATCTTAGAGGAATTTGATCGCTAACCCTGTGTTTCAGTCGACACTTCAACATTTATCCCGTCTGACCTATTTAAAACATTTGCACACTTTCTCAGCGTTCCCCGGTCGGACAGGCTGAGCCGAGCAGAACTCGTACTATCTCTGTGTGTAATAGTGCCCTTTCTCCAGATGGCCATGATGCTCCGCGCCTGTGTGCTGCTAGCTGTCCTGGTCCTGGGCTCAGGAGAGGAAGGAGCCCGGCTGCTGGCCTCTAAATCCCTACTGAACCGCTACGCAGTGGAGGGCCGAGACCTGACCCTGCAGTATAACATCTACAACGTCGGTTCCAGGTGAGTGTCCGACGCCATGACGGAAGCTGGGAAGTTTCAGGGCTGGTGTGTAGCAAGCTTTACATGGGACTGTTATCGGGCTTTTTCCATTTGTACCTGTTCAGGCCTACCCGGCTGTCCTCGGTTTAGATGGGTTTTCTATTCCATGTCCATCACATTATATGCAACTCGGCAGCCCGGCCTGTGACGTCATTTTTAGGCGACAAAAGTGCAGTTAATTTGTAGAGCAAAATTTCATATTCAAGCGAATTCTAACTGCTTTACAGCTATGTAAAGTCTCAAAATGTAACAAAAATGACGTAAAACATTAAAATAACTAAATTAAATTGAAAACTAATGGATCAAATGTTTAAATCAAATTGAATTGCATAGCAACAACAAACGGCTGAACCTTGATGTTGGTTCACGGATTTGGAATGAGTGTCCATCACAGAAATTCTGAAATTAAATGTTTTTAAACTGAATGAAGTTCACGAAATGGGTATGCTCAATGAGTCACATGACTCGTCAGCAAACATGAGTCAAACATTTTAATTTACACAGAACTAGCAATATTTTTTCAAACATTCCATGATTGTTTGCACGTATTTATGTGCACATATACAAAATAGCAATGGGCACAAGTTAGCAAGAATAAAGCAGGATAATACATGTTTGAAGGTTTACTAGCTCGTATAAAAAATTTTTTTTTTAATAATGCACAAGGTATTGACCATGCACAGGGCGTGATATTCAACAAGTGCACGATATATTATATTATTAGGCATAGTTGCGGCAGCTTGAGGCATTAATGTGCAGAATGCAGACAGCTGTGTGGCGTAAATAGTCTATGTGGATCTCTTAATTGATCACTAGACTACTTGCATCACTACAGCCCTGACCCCAGAAGCTGCTGTCTGAGTAACGGCTAGCGGCCAGGCTAGCTCTGTTAGCATCACAGACTGGGTTTGGGTCTGTGATGCTGTTTGCTATGGTGGGCCTCTGCTGTCCCATTGACTGGATGTAAAGGAAGACGGTTGAAGACAGTTAGATACTCTGAGCAGGTCTGGATTCCTCTCCTGTCTGCAGCATGCTGATGTGGAAAGAACTGTGTGTAACCTGTTTTTTTCTGTCTCCACAGTGCTGCCCTGGAGGTAGAATTGTCTGACGATTCGTTTCCTCCTGAAGACTTTGGAATTGTGTCAGGGATGTTGAATGTAAAATGGGACAGGATAGCACCGTATCCTTTACTCTAATGTACAAACTGTGCAGCTTTGTTTGGTGCATTGATGGTAGTTTGATGGCAGAAATGAGCCCAATTGGAGGTTTTAGATCACAGGAGGGAACTGCTGCAGGCTCTAGAGACGCATTATCCCCTAGTATAGTGGTGGTGCGCCGAACTATTAAATGCCAGCATCTGCAAGCTCGTTGGGTAAAGAGAGGATGAAGTCATCACTATGAGTGTATGTTACAGCACCAGGTGACAGCTGTCCTGTTAGACTGAGCCAGCACAGATCGCCATACTTCTTTAACGGTGAAACTCAGAGCCAGCAATGTCTCTCACACGGTGGTGCTGCGGCCCCTGAAGGCTGGATACTTCAACTTCACCTCTGCCTCTGTTAGCTATCTGGCCCAAGAGGGCGGACAAGTCGTGGTAAGAGGCGCTGCTCCTGTCTGTGGGTGAAAGTTCTGAGTTGAGTGAAGCTGATCCTTCTCCTGTGTTCTTGCAGGTGGGCTATACCAGTGCCCCAGGTCAGGGTGGCATCCTGGCTCAGAGGGAGTTTGACCGGCGCTTCTCTCCACACTATGTGAGTCATTTGGGCTCTGAAATGACCTTCAAACTAAGGCAGCCTTCAATCTAAACTTTTGAATACTGTTTTGTTGTGCAGAGAGAACACAGGACTGCTAGTGAGCTTAAAGTATGATGGGCCGGGTTGACTTTAACATGTCGTCTTTTTAAAATGCTAAAGTACTGCATTGGTTCTGAATTTCCCTTAGTATCAAATGTGAATGAATTCTTGGCTGACTTTAGCATTTGCCTAAGGGGTTGATTGTGCCCATCATACTGACTTCATGTTTAATCTGCTCCTGGTATCTGACTGTTCCACGCCTTCCTTCTCTAGCTGGACTGGGCTGCGTTTGGTGTGATGACTCTGCCCTCTATTGGCATCCCTCTGCTTCTCTGGTACTCCAGCAAGAGGAAGTATGACTCACCAAAGGCCAAGAAGAACTGAGGAGCTCTGACAGGGTCTGAAGCTCAGAGAAAGAAGAAAGAGGCTTCGGGTGGCGGGGGGAGATCTCAGAAGGGCTTAATGACCCATATTGGGAGTGTAGGTGGTTACCAAGGATTATGATTTGATCAAAAAGCAGGATGGTTAGTGAACATAAGTTTTGTGGCTGCTGTTCATTCCCTCACATCTGCGGGAAGGCTCATGTGACAGAGCGTGATGCCTGCAATTACTGCTCTTACAGCTGTCTGGAACCTTCCTGACCTGAATCCAGATGTGAAAAATGTAGCCGGTTGTTAAAACTTCAAATTACATCAATAAACTTTTTTTTGTTTTTGTAATATGTACCTGCCTTTTTCATTCAGTTCACATCTGCCTTGTATTACATGGAACCATAGAAAAGGATGGTGTCTTCATGCAACACTGCTAACCAATGTGGCCCTTCAGCTTCCTGTGTTTGTCGATCATCTGATCATTCCAATATTCAAACCATCTTTTTATCATTCGCCTTCAGGGTTTATTTAGTATTTATTAAGTATTACTTTTATGACCAAAGAGTACCTGGAGATTACAAACATCTACACCAAATAAGCTCCTGAATGTTTTTTTCTTAGTTGATGGCAAATGAAAATAATTTCCAAAGACGAAGCAACAGCCTGTGAGAGCAGTCTGGCATAGCTCTGCCTGGTTTGTCAGCTCAGTTACCCACTTCCCCTCCCAAGACAGATTCCCACTAGGAATCGCTCTCCGTGTGTGGAAATATTTGAGTTTAAATGAGTTTAAAACCTGGACAAGCAGCAGCAATCATTTTCTCCTCCCCTCAGTAACGGCAGAGCATCTGGTCCCTGCACCTGACTTCACTTCCTGACCAGTAGCCTGCATTCTGTAAATGGCTTAAATTGACTGGCATGACCCTGAAAGAGCAGGTCCTACAATTTGAACTTGAGTCAAATCCAGTCAAGTAGAGTAAGTGCTGGAGACAGTTTAAAACATTGCCTTCTAGTATCTGCAGTTTGTGTCACCAATACAAGATGATCTGCTTCTTATGCATCAGCAGGCTTATGCGTACGTCTGAGGTAAACGGCGTGCACAAAGTCTCCAACATGTTCACTTCCCTTCCGTAGACCATCCCTTAGTCCTGGTTATCCTTTTTAAGCTGCTTGCTCTTTTGCCTATTAAAATATTTCATCTAGTCAATGAACATTATTTATGACTCAGCTGAGTCAGTCTCTGATTGGGGTCGCCCCAACCTGTCCAAAGATTACTGGTTTCTTCACATCTCAGCTTTAGGGCCCAATAATCTGGACAGGACAAGTCTTAAAGTTTCCAGTGACCTTTTATTTGTCTCGATTGTAGAGTTTCAATTATATTCCCACAAAATGAACTTCTTCAGTAGATGTTGTGCATATCTGAACACAAATACAAGCTGAAATGAATACAATGGTGCTTTATCGAAATGAATGAATAAATCATCTAAGCAAAAACTTTAATAATCATTTCAATGGAGGTGATATTCACCAATGTAAATGTAACAGCATTGGTAGACCTTCAAAACACTTCAGATGACATGATTACACTCATTCAAAACACAAAAATTCCAGGAAGAATTTTGGAAGACATGAACAGTTAGAACCTTCAGCAGTAAGAAACTTTGGACAAAATAGTCAAAACCCACGTATAGTGTCTCTGCACATCCCTCAGCACTCTCTGTCCCTCCCACACACGCGCACGCGCACGCACACACACTAACGGCTGTTGATGCTGGGTCTTAATTCAATCTTTCATTTCTAAGCTTGGAAAGAGTCCTTAGGAGGAGAAGAATCAAGTTCAGCTTCTACGCAACATGGACAAAAGGTCTGACTGTTAAAAGTGATTTTCACTCAAAGCAGCCGCAGAATTTCTGAAACTGACTGATGAGAAGTGTTCTACGTCACATGTTATTCATGGAAGACTTGTACTTAAAATAGATTTGACTTTTGTATAGGAAATATAATTCTATCCCAAAACATTTCTTAGCAAATTGTTTATCAGTTTTCTAAAAATCTGTAACCATCTCAATACTCACTTTAAAAAAAGAAGGCATGCATTTGCACCACGTGATCTGGAGGAGGAGCTTTAAAAAGTCACTAATACAACTCTGCAACCGTGTGAGATTTGAACAGTTAATGTTAAGAGGCCCATTTAACCAGAAGAATGAAATAAAGGTTTGTGTGGAGTTTTCTCCGCCGAGCCCCCACGCCTCTGCTGTCTCCTTCTGGTTAGCTCTAAGAACTGCTGCTGAGTCTTCTGCGCAACAGAGAGGCAGGCTTGCTGTCTGTGTCCTCAGCGTCACTCTCACACTGTCTCTGCAGAAAAGCACCAAAAGCAATGCTCACTTCCCATATCACTGCAGAAAACAGCACATACAAGCTACAGAGCATGAGACACGGGGCAGCAGATGAAGAAAGGTGGGGAGTGCTGACCTATGGGAATCCCAGCGAGGGACTAGTTTTTCTGTGCTGTCAGAGCAGTACACAGTACAGATAAAGCTTTATTCCTCAGGTCTTCTCTCACTTCACCGCCAAAAGCCTCATGAGGGCATCATGAGTGTGTCTGTGGTTGGCATCAGACATCAGTCTCACTATAACACTTCCACCTCCATGCCTCCCTCTGAATAGCTGTGAGCACACTGCGTATAAAGGACAGCTATGGCTCCAGCACCCAGTGGGACAGCCGGGGGGCTGTGCTGCCTCTGTACAGTCCTGACATAAAGGAGTCTGGATAACAACGCTAGCTGACGAGGCACAGAACAACAACAAACCACCAGCTGGCATGATGACCTCATGAAGCTGGTTAGGGTGCAGCCGGCGTTGTCCAAAGCCTACATCAAGCTACCCAGAGAGGAATCCAAGATATCCGACATATAGTCTCACCTGCAATGGATCTGGATCAGTCCTGCCCTTATTCAGCAGTCTCAAATTCACAAGCCGGTTACACATCCACACCATGTTGTAGGACATCTGGAAAGGGTGAGAAACATCCATCCATCTTACATGACATGGTATCAGCTCATGGCTTAAGCAGGTGGTTCAGTCACCAGTGCAGCTGGCCTGGATTCCAGCTGCCAAACCCTTATCTATTCATTCTATGATGAGAAGAGATGAGTGTTTGAAATCTACCTTTTGTGAGGATATTTTGGGTGACAGTTTTTCATCATTTTATCCTGAATTGATAAAAGTTTGTGTTGAGGTTGTACACTCTCACAGTAGTTCTTCCACTACCTTGACAATTAGTGGCAGAGAGAGAGGTCCATGGCTTATGGCTCCCATGATGCACCTCTCCCCCCTCTACTGCTAAAGGCCCAGACTGCTGGGGGCTCTTGAAATGTAACTAAGAGCTCCAAGTCTGTGTGTGTTTTGCTCAGTGTGTGAAAAAATGCCCAATGAACTGATGGTGAAGGCTTCCATTGATAAAAAAACTTGGTAATGAACTTTAGCAAAGAAAACATTCCAAGTTTACTGGAACACACATCTTATCATGTTTCTGTGTGAGTGGCTGTATGTTATTCTGCTGTAATGCAGAATACGTGAAATGAATAAACGTGTCCTGATTGGCTTCTGGTGTTATAAACAGCTTATTCATTTGTTCTCAACTCTTTGGTCGTACTCTGTTGATATTAGTGCTGCCTCAAGACAGAGGAGATGGTTGTAGACTTCAGAAAGAACACAGCACCACCTGCTCCCATCACTCTGTGTGGCTCCACAATTGCTTCTGTGGAGTCCTTCTGTTTCCTGGGGATCACTATAACCCAGGACCTCAAGTGGGAGCTGAACATCAGCTCCCTCACAAAGAAAGCCCAGCAGAGGATGTTCTTCCTGCGGCAGCCGAAGAAGTTCAACCTGCCCAAGGCAATGATGGTGCACTTCTACACAGCCATCATTGAGTCCATCCTCACCTCCTCCATCTCCATCTGGTACGCTGCTGCCACCGCTAAGGACAAGGGCCGACTGCAGCGTATCATTCGCTCAGCCCAGAAGGTGATTGGCTGTGATCTGCCATCCCTTCAGGACCTGTACGCCTCCAGGACTTTAAGGCATGCAGGAAAGATCATGTCTGATCCTTCTCACCCTGGTCACAAACTCTTTGAAACCCTCCCCTCTGGCAGAAGGTTGAGGACCATCAGGACCAAAACCTCACGCCATAAAGACAGTTTCAATCCAGCAGCAACTGGCCTCATCAACAAGGCCAGCGACCCCCACCTATTCTCCCCCCCCACTCTACCTCACTAATTTACCCAATGCTTCAGCATTTTCTGGTCTGTCATTGCAGATCAACATTGCACATCTCAATTGTTCATTTGTACATTTGGATCTATAGTTTTTAAAGATTGTTCATTTGTAAAATCGGATCTATATCTTTAAAGATTGTATTTTTCAGTTTTATCATTTCTGTCCTATATTTTTATTTCTACATTTTATTTCTTGCTTCTCATAGAAGTGTTGTGCACCAAACACCAAGGCAAATTCCTTGTAAGTCTAAAAACCTACTTGGCAATAAACCTTATTCTGATTCTGATTATTACTTTTCAATTATACAATTATATCATCTTTACTGTACAGACACACCTTCCATTTTCGTCTGGCGTTGAACTTCTTAAAGTTCTTCATATTGATTGAGGATCGATTCCTATTGGCTGCCTGTTTGCGTGTGATGGGCTGAAACAGAGGACATTTGCAGCAATCAGCAACTGACCGGAGGCATCACAGGAAGATTTTTAGAACCAGGATCAGTAGTCACCTTAATCCAAGGATGAAGGAGACACTCCTCAGCTGTCATCCTCTCACTGCAACACACACCAACATAAGGGCATGCTGATCAAACGGACCTGCAGCCCACCTCACCAAAGTCTCGCCCCCAAAAGGGCAGCGGAGACAGGGAGCTACTCAGCAGCTGCGTGATCGCCCCTCCTGTTGCTGCCAGATTTCTATTGTTAATGCAGAGGCAAACCAATCTCATCAAGTCACAAACCCCGTCCTGTCAATTTGAAAAGGACTGCCCTGGCACCAACAGTATGGGTGCTTGTGTTGCAGAGGAGAGCAGTGCTTCATGAGCGAGTATGCCAGTTTACTCTCAATCAGCATCTGAAAGTCAACCTTTATTTAAAAACATTCCTGTTAAAAATAACAGGCTGAGAGGAATCCCATTCTCCATTTATAGTCTGGATTCAAAGTGCTGACTTGGTTTTGTGAACCAAAATGTCATTGTGAAGCTGAACGTTTTACACAGGAAACTCACGAGTCCATACATTTCATTTGAGTGGACATTTTTAGGCGTATCTCTCTATAAAATAATAGCAACAGCTTTTGTATGTGTTGCCCACTTTTCAAGGAATCAAAAGTAATTGGACAATGGGCAATAAGGGCTGCAATTAACTCAGAAGGTGTCTCCCTCGTTAACCTGTAATCAATTAAGTAGTGAAAAGGTCTGGGGTTGATTCCAGGTGTGTGGTTTTGCATTTGGAAGCTTGCTGTGACCAGACAACATACGGTCAAAGGAGCTCTCTATTGAGGTGAAGCGGAACATCCTAAGGCTGAAAAAAAAAGAAAAAATCCATCAGAGAGATTGCAGACATGCTTGGAGTACCAAAATCAACAGTCTGGTAAATTCTGAGAAAAAAGAAATTCACTGGTGAGCATCGGAATTCAAAAAGGCCTGGGCGTCCTCAGAAGACAACGGTGGTGGATGATCGCCGCATACTTTCTTTGGTGAAGAAGAACCCGTTCACAACATCTACTGAAGTCCAGAACACTCTTAGGGAAGTAGGTGTATCTGTCTCCAAGTCAACAGTAAAGAGAAGACTCCATGGAAGTAAATACAAAGGGTTCACGTCCAGATGCAAACCATTAATCAAATCTAAAAATAGACAGGTCAGAGTTGAATTTGCCAAAAAACACCTCAAAAAGCCAGCCCAGTTCTGGAAAAGCATTCTATGGACAGATGAGACCAAGATCAACCTGTACCAGAGTGATGGGAAGAAAAAAGTTTGGAGAAGAAAGGGAACGGCACATGATCCAAGGAACACCACATCCTCTGTAAAACATGGTGGAGGCAATGTAATGGCATGGGCATGCATGGCTTTCAATGGCTCTGGGTCACTTGTGTTTATTGATGACATAACAGCAGACAAGAGTAGCCGGATGAATTCTGAAGTGTGCCGGGATATCCTTTCAGCCCAGATTCAGCCAAATGCTGCAAAGTTTAATGGACGGCGCTTCACAGTACAGATGGACAATGACCCCAAGCATACAGTGAAAGCTACCCAGGAGTTCATGAAGGCAAAAAAGTGGAATATTTTGCAATGGCCAAATCAATCGCCAGATCTTAACCCAATTGAGCATGCATTTCACTCGCTCAAAACCAGTTTTCAGACAGAAAGACCCACAAACAACCAAGAACTGAAAGCTGCGGCTGTAAAAGCCTGGCAAAGCATTAAGAAGGAGGAAACCCAGCGTTTGGTGATGTCCATACAGTCCAGACTTCAGGCAGTGATTGCCTCCAAAGGATTTGCCACAAAATATTGAAAAAAAACTTTTTTGTTTGGGTTATGCTTATTTGTCCAATTACTTTTGAGCTCCTAAAATGTGGAGTGCTTGTAAAGAAATATGTACAATTCATACATTTTCTATCAGATATTTTTGTTCAACCCTTTAAATTAAACGTTACAACCTGCACTTGAATTCTGTTGTAGAGGTTTCATTTCAAATCCAGTGTGGTGGCATGTAGAGCCCAACTCGTGAAAAATGTGTTACTGTCCAAATATTTCTGGCCCTGACTGTACATTTCAAAGCTATTCCAAGTTTGCAAATAAGCAAACACTTTAAGATGATAGATGTTTTTCCCAGGGAGAAACACACTGTACGTATATCATAATACATACTTTGGATTCCTCTCCAAGAGTTTCTGGATGAAATCTTTAGCCATGGAGCTTGCCATGCTGAAGTAGCGCTCGTCAAACTCATACTTCGTGGCAAGGACATTCCTTAGAGTCTCCTCATCAGTCTCACCTTGGAATGGCGACAAACCACTCAGCCTGCAAACAAAGACATCAACACATATCCATACATTGGTTTCAGCCTGTCTTTGGACTGCAGAGGGAAGGCCTCACAGGTTTGTGTTTTCGTGCAACTTGCACTCAGGACACCCTTGAAAAGGACATTTTTAGGCTGAGGTACCTCACATCCTGGTTTGAGGTTTTTTCTGTTCTATTTTCTTGACAGGTACTGTGACGAAGAGATCCATCTTCTCTGAAATTGACTTCATATTAAGAACCTATGTGGCATTACATAGTGCCGAGCTGGAGTTGTTTTGGTACAAACTATCAAAAATGCAGAACAACATACAGTTTTCACTGCCAAACCTGCTATGAGCCATCCAGCACTCAACTTACAGTATGTAGGTGATAACTCCAATGCTCCTGTAGGGACGAAGACACAGGACACAGTTAGTCAGGTCAAATGAACAGGGGACTCAAAAAATAATTCTAGATTAGGATTGCAATATAATCCCAATGTCTGTAATATTTTGGAATTCTGTCTGAATACCTGCCATACACAGCTGAACAGTGAACATGCACACACAGTGAGAGCAGCTACTCACCACATATCAGCTGCTGTACTGAGAGGCTCACAGTTGATCACCTCGGGAGCTACAGAGACCCAGAAAACAGTCAGGTGAAGATGTGAATGTGGCTCAATAAAACCTTCATTTGATATTTAAAGTACAGAAACCTCTCTTGTGCATAACTTAAAGATGGAGAGGTTTTTCTGCTGCTTAAGAGCTGCAGAAACATGTGAAAACAGCCTAATATTGACCACAGGCATCTGTACACTACCAGTGAAGAGGCTGTCGTTCTCTCTTAAATACAAGTTAATCAAAGTGCTCTGCTGGCTCCATGTGTTCTTCTGCCCGGGTCCTCAAAATGAGTCCTCACAATGAAAAAAAACGGCTTATGGCTCCCTTTTGGCTTCATAATAAATCCTCCGCATTACAGAGTCCAGATCATTCTGTCTCTTCTGGCATCTACAGATGTGGTTACATATGCTCACTGTCAAAACATGATGAATGACCTAAGATTCCATGGAAACAGACATCTCAAAGCATCCTCACCGATGTACTGGGGAGTTCCGCTTGTGCTCTTGTACTCCTCCCCCTGATGGAAGCGGTGGGCCAGGCCAAAGTCAATGAGTTTAATATTGGGGTTGGAAGACACCTTGTCAGAGAGCATGATGTTTTCCGGCTGCAAAAAAACGACACAATCATGCAGGAGATGCAGATAGCTTGTCTTTTAAAGCGTGCATTGTCATATTGACCTAAGTTAGTCTGCGTTGCTTCACTGTTACCTTCAGGTCAAAGTGGGCAACGTTGCTCCCGTGCATAAACCTCAGCCCCTCCAGGATTTGTTTCATGAACTCAATAGCTTCACTCTCCAGAAGGTTCTCTTTCTCGGCAATGAAGTCAAACAATTCTCCTCCACTGACACTAAGAAGTCATAGAGAGGAGTGAGTATTTTGAAACATTTCTGCTGCACAGAGAAAAAAAGCATTATATATAAGCTGTCTTTTGTTCATCCATGAGGAAAGTCGCCCAACAGTTAAGCTCTTTTTCTGTGTAAATTCATAATAACTCTTAGTCACATAGCTGCCGCACTTTTAAATTCAGGGTGTGCATTCACATGCCGTTGGTGTACAGGGACCACTGTGGCTCAAAAACGTGTGCTGTTCACTCTTTTCCAGTGTTGTCACGGGAGAATCATTCTGACCCTCATGTGACACATTCCAAATATCCAGGTACATAATGGATCAGACTGGAAAATGGACTTACAGCTCCAGGATGAGGACCACCTCCGATCGGCTCTCAAAAACGTCTTTGAGAGTCACAATGTTTGGATGTTGCACAGACTGGAGGATCTCCACCTCTCGCTCCACACTGCTCCTCTCCACACCCAGGCGGCTGCATGCGATTTTTCGGATCTTTAGGAATTTTCCTGCCCAAAAAACCCCGGATGTCCTCTCACGGACCTGACGAACCTGTCCAAAGTGGCCGCTGGAGCGGACAAGGACATGTTTCACTCTGTGTTCATCTAGCATGAAATACAGCTATAAACAATTAGTGAATATTTTGGAGGGGCCAACAGGAGCCTATCCGAAATTACATTGGGGAAGCCGTGGTGTACTCCCTGGACAGGTCACCATTCCACCACAGGACCACACTCACTGACACAGATAATGCCCCACAGATACATCTATATGACAAAGGGGAGGAACAGCGGCTGGCTGTGAGGACTGGGGATAATGCAGTAGCAATTTGTGTGGACATACAGTGAAGAAAGGGTTTATGTGGACTAAACAAACTTGGTCCTTGTTGATGGCAAGCAACCCTTTTTGTCTGTAAAATATAGATGACCTGTAGGCAAATAGGGACCGCCTCAAGGATTCCTTACACATGGGCTATGTTTGTATTTATTAACATATAATATGATCATGGGATTTAAACGTTTAGAGAGGACAAGTCATTCACACGTTGGAAGTTTCACTGGAGATGCAGAAAAATGTGTACCTTCCCAGAACTTCACCGATTTCATAGAAGTCTTCCACATTTTCCGGCTTGAAGACAGCCATGTTGATTCTTGGCTTCAACTCCCTTGGTCTTCTAGTTGCTTGTCACCAGTCGTTGAGCAGTCAGTTATGAGGTGTTCATAATTCTCCAAAAACTGGAACACCAAAGTTGTGCCTGAGCTTTAACAACAGAAATGGAATTTCACTGCCACAAAATATTCAGTTTAAAATTATGCAACTTGCAACTTTGAGGCCATGCCAGCTTGGACAATGACCAGGTTAGACAAAGACTTACTTTATTCAACTTCACTTATATTCAGATCCTAGGTTACATTCCTCCCAATCTCATTCTCTAGGTGTCTCTGGCATCACTCACATCGGGTTTTGGTTTTATTCTGGATTGTTTTCTAGGTTGTGTCTTGGTTTTTCTTGTGTTTCTTTTAGCTCCCTTTGTTTTATTTTGGCTCTCTGCTTAGTTTCCTGTGTGTTCCCCTTGTGTGTCTCCGTTTACTTCCCCTCCCTCAGTTCCCTCCTATTCTGGTTATTCAACGCAGCTCATGTCACTTCTCCTGTGTTCCCTGTGTCACCTGCTTTTCCTCCCTAACCCTAACCCTCCTCCATCTAAGCTTGTCAGTCATTTGAGTCACTGCCTGTGTTTCTTACCGTGTTTGCAGCACATGTTGCCTTGCCCTTTCATTCTGCGTTTCTAGTGTCCGTCCTAGGTTGGTTTTCTGGTGGTTTCTGCGTTTGTCTGTTTTCACGTTCAGTGTGGTTTTCTGAGCCGTGCTTTTTGAGAGTTTAAATAAACCATTTAGTTGTTTGTATATGCAAAACCCACCAAAAGTCCAGAAATGTAACATGATAACCATCAACTCATATTCTGAACATTAATCACTATTAAAATTGATTCACACGATTTATTTGAGTCTTATTCAGAATATCAGTACTGTGCTATTTCCTTCATTGTTCCTTAATAAATAGGCCAATAAAATTATTTGGCTTTAACCATGGAAAAAGTACAACACTTAACACACAACATGATAAAAGACAAATGCAAATTCCATTGACATAAATACTCTTTTCTGACTGCATGATAATAATGATCCTCATTGATGGAACCAAACCCTCCATCCTGATGTGCACTCCTTCCCGGGCGCCTCTGGCAGGAACAGGAGAGAGCTCTAAGCTCCATCGGAGGAACTCCAAACTCCAAACCAGAAGGGAGGGCTGCCTGCTGGGTACTGATGGTTTTTCAGTTGAAGACGGAAGTGATTTTACACTGACTGAAGATGTGCAAAGAAAAAGGCATGACGAAGCAAGGGGGTCATTTTACATCCACCTCAGGTTTGTAGCTGGATGGGCAGCAGAGACTCGGATGCTGCTGTCTGCATCACTACACTTTCATTCCCCAGCCCCCGGTGGCTGCATGCAGGCCTGACTTTCAGTTCTAAGGGTTATCTGCTACAATGTGAGAGTTTCTGACCACACCAAAACCAACAGCCGATGTCGCTCCCTCCATGTTGTGGACTGGTTTTGAATACCTGCTGCACAGAGGGATTTGGCCTTTCCAGCTCACTAAACGAGTTGTTTCGGGTGTATGAGCACTCTTCCTGACAGGCCTGAGCCTGTCTGCCGGAAACAGGAGCAAACTCTCTACTCTCCGGCTCGAGCAGGACGAAGACACATCGGCGAACACGGAAAGAACACTGACCGTCAACATGGACGCGGCGGCGGGCCGGGGGGCGGCGGGCCGGGGGGCGTGCAGCGCGGCCTCCGGCTGCTGGGGTGCTCTCCGGGCCGGGTTCGGCCGTCCCATGGAGGGGTCTGCCCGGGAGATCAGGAAAGCGTCCGCGGGAAGGCAGGGGAGAATGCGGAAAAAGCCACATCCACGATGCGAAGGGCGGTCACAGCCGCTCCGCACGCGCCCCACAGCCACACAGGTGTTGAAACGCACTCCCACTTCCGGTGAACTTCAAAGTAAAGGCAGAAACATGATGCAGGTTCACGTTTGGTGGGTGGGGGGTCAGTCAGCAATGCTGGGAGTTTTTTGTAGTTGACAGTTCTCATGAGCTCAAAAAATAATCTGAACGTGAGACAAGAATAACTGGTTGTATCCGTTTTACTTGACAATAAATTCTCTAAAAATGGATGTCCAGGTCGAACGGATGTGGGGTCTGTTGTTGTTCTGTCTGCTTGTTGCTGTGAGAACAACAGGTCGGCAGATGATTATTTATTTATTCCAGAGAAACTTCTTCACACGTCAGATCCGGGTCGTTTGGGACTGATTGTCAAGGTCTTCAGATATTTTCTCCACCCGGACGGACGCTGAAAGTCCACACTTTTCCAATCAGAAGTGTACACCGTCTGATAGAAATATAAAAAAAAACTATTTTGGATGTTTTAGCGCAGGCGGACAGTGATGTTAGCTTTTAACTGTCAGAATATGTCCCGTTAATAACCCCAAACAGAGCAGTCTGTTGGCAGTTTCCCTGCATCAGGACCCATGTGCCCCCCCCCACGTTAAAAGAAAGTAGCTCTCATCCGCCCTACAAGTGGTCAAAATTGAACCACGTCATTGCGTCATTTTCATAAATCACCATGAACGTACTGGTCTGTTGCCGCACGCAAAGAGCGGCGTTTGCGTGTCATTCCGGAAAACCACGATAGTAATGTAAAATATACCTTACTGGATAAATTAAATAGATTTCTACGAGTTTCCATGACTTTTAGTCATTCGTGTTAATGTGTTATTGTACCTTGGAATCATCCGCTCTGGCAGAGTTATTGAAGTTATTATTTCCTTACCCTCATCATATACCAAATATTCCTGTGAATTATGAGACATTTGCTTTTCTTTACTCAAGCCATCTAGGGAAGCAGACTATTTCAGATGTTTTAAATTTCCCCTTTCTGTTTTTTCTTACAATTACGGCAGATTCACTTTTAGTTTACACTTTTGAAGCACAAGAAAATAAACCGTTTTGTATAAACGTTTGAGATAATGTACAGATACTGACACACAAATGACATGTTTCGTCGTGTGCATGAGTGCGTGTCTGCTGCCCCCGTGTGGAGATCATGGGTGGCTGCGTGAGTGGAGGTGTGCTGGAAGTCAGTGCGACGAGGCAAGATAAAAAAAACTAATCAATTTTATGAACTTTTAACAATTCCCCTGATCTTGGTCAGAAAAACAACTGTTACTAATTACGTTCGGTCTAAAATGTTTAACTTTTATCTGTGAAAACTTTTTATCAAAATGTTATAAAAATAACCATTACACCACACACGCTTTATCCCAAATCAGTCACCTGTATTTCGTTTATCAATCACACAATTCACAAACAATCCACTTCTTTCCCCACATTTTCTCAAGAGTCTTGGTCAAAAATCACCATCAGTATTCACCGCTTCCCCCCCAAAGTCACTCCATAGTGTAAATCCAACACCGGTCCTCTTGCAAAAATACAAAAAAACAAAAACACACAAAATTGTACAAAATAGGTCGCAAAATCAGTCTTCAGTAATGCATTGCACAAAAAAAAAATAAAGGAAAAAATGAATAAACCAGATGGGTCTCACCAGCACATCCAGCGGGGGGGGAAAAAATCATTTTTTTCTTTTAAAGTCCTTATTTCCACAAATATTGTCCAGTGGGCTGATTTTTTCTTTTTTTCTTCAACCCCATCCGGCAGGACTCTTTGTAGCCTCTCCATTCAAACAACCTCTCTCCCCTTTTTTGCATGCCACCTGCTACACCTTCTTCTTCTTCTTTTCTATTATGGCGGGTCGCAATCAACTTTAAGGTGCATACCGCCACCTACTGTACACGAGTGTGTAGCAACAGTATTCTACATCAGTCATATTCTATTTTTTAATTTTGTGTTTTGAAGAAAAATAAATAACGCTTTTCTTATCCTACAAATATCCTTTATATTTCCATCATTTCCCAATATTCCTTTCAAACTCCATTCTTGATCTGTCTTTCCAACTATTCTTCTCAATTTCTCCCTTTCACGTTCATATGTTTTACAGTTCAGTAGTATATGTTCTACATTTTCTTTCTCTCCACATTTTTCGCATTTATCCTTATTTTTCTTCCCTATTAAATATAAAGTATCATTTAAATATGTGTGCCCTACTCTCAGTCTAATCATTATTATTTCTTCCCTTCTATTTCTCTCCTTAATATTTCTACTAAATATTGACTTCTGTATTTTATATAATTTCCTTCCTTTCTTATCTTCATTCCATCTTTTTTGCCATATTTCCATTTCTTTATTCTTAATAATTGATTTCCCTTCCCCTTTGCCAATAGGTATTTTAATCGTTATTGCCTGATCTAAAGCCCTTTTTGCTAATTTATCTGCCCTTTCATTTCCTTTTACACCTTGATGTGCTGGTACCCAACAGAACCAAACATCAATGCCACCTCTGTATATTCTAAATAAGCTATGTTGAATTTCTAGTACTAGATCTTTCCTATTGTTTCCTTCTCCTTGAATACTTTCTATGACTGCTCTGGAATCTGTGCAAATTACTACTCTGTCTGGACGCACCTCCTCTACCCACTGCAAACTGATGATAACTGCCACCATTTCTGCCGTGAATACAGATAGTTGATCAGATAATCTTTTAGATATGTCAATTTTAAACTCAGATATATAAATTCCTATTCCCACACATCCTTTTGAATTCTTAGAACCATCTGAATATATTTTAGCATAATTATAATATGAGTTTCTTAAGTATATATCGGTTTTTACCCCTATTTCTTTTAAATTCCAATCGCTTTTCATTTTAAGGAGTTTTATGTCTACATTTACTGCCGGAAATATCCATGAAGGGCTAACATTAATTGGATTAAATTGAGCTATTTCTTTATCTTCTAATTCATATATTTTAATCCATTTGTTTATGATCCATCCAAATCCATTACTATGGAACTTTAAGTATTCCCAACAATATTTTAATATTGTTGAATTTACATTTTCATCTTTTTTACTTTTTATTTTCATCCAGTATGTCAGAGCTAATTTTATTCTTCTTATTTCTAGTGGAATCTCTCCAGTCTCTATTAGAAGGGCATTAATAGGTGTCGTTTTCACTGCTCCTGTACATATACGTAAAGCCCTATTCTGTAAAGTATCTATTTTTTGTAATGTTGTTTTAGCTGCTACTCCATATATAAAACTACCGTAGTCTATTGTTGATCTCATGAGAGCCCTATATATGTTTAATAATGACTGTCTATCTGCACCCCAGTTATTTCCAGCCACAGCCTTTAGTAGATTTATCACTTTCTTACATTTAGTTTCCAGATTCTTTGTATGCGTTTTCCATGTATATGATTGATCCAACCATATTCCCAGATATTTAAATTCTGCTACCCTTTCCAATGGTTGTTCATATAATGTTATTGTACCTATGTCTATGTTTTTCTTATTTGTAAAAATCATATAACAAGATTTACTTGTTGATAATTTAAAACCCCATTCAAAGGACCATTTTTCTACTTTATTAATCGCTTTCTTAATTTTACCTATAACAAATCTTGTATTCTTTCCTCTCATCCATAATACTCCATCATCAGCATATAATACAGATTTTATACATTCTTCTGTTTCAGAAAAGATATCGTTTATCATAATATTAAATAGTATTGGGCTAATTGCACTACCTTGTGGAATTCCATTTTCAATATTCAATTCTTTTGAGTAGTCATTTCCAATCTTAACTTTTATTTTTCTATCCTTTAAAAAATTTGCTATCCAATTAAACATTTTCCCTCCTATTCCCATCTGCTTCATTTTTATAAGTAGTCCTTCTCTCCATAGTGAATCATAAGCTTTTTCTATGTCCAAAAATACTACAATCATAATTTCTTTCATTTTTAAAGCTTTCTCTATATCATTACTAACTCTAGTTATTGCGTCCATTGTTGATCTTCCTTTCCTAAATCCGCACTGATTTTCATTGATTAATTTCTTATGATCAAGAATAAATTCTAGTCTCTTAATCACTATTTTCTCCATCCACTTACTTAAGTGTGAAGTTAATGCTATTGGTCTGTAATTATTTGGATTTGCAGGATCTTTCCCTGGTTTATTAAACGGTAGGATTATTGCTCTCTTCCATCTATTTGGTATTAAACCTTCTTTCCATATTTTATTAAACAGTTTTAATATTAATTCTAATGTTACTTCAGGAATCTGTTTAAACATAGCATAGCATAGCTGATCTTCCCCAGGAGCTGAATATCCTGTCCCTTTCAATGCTGCTTTAATTTCCTTCATGGTTATATTTATGTCTAATGTTGAATTATATGTTTGACTTTTTCCCAAAATATTTTTATGTTTGCTAATTTTTTGATTCATCTGTTGTCTATGAATGTTTGTAAGATGTTCCCCACTATGTACTGCCGCAAATGCTTCCCCCAACAAATCTGCCTTATCTTTATTTAACACTACTACTTCCTGATCTCTGACTAAGGCTGGTATTTTAATATCACTCCTTTTCCCAATCATTTTCCTAAACATTGACCATACATTTTGCAATTTAATTTCAGATCCTATTGAGGAAGTATATTCTCTCCACGTTTTCTTTTTGGCTTCCTTAATAATTTTACGAGCTACTGCTCTTTTCTTTTTATAATTAATAAGAGTTTCAAGTGTTAGATTTTTCTGCAGTATTTTAAATGCCCTGTTACGATCTTTAATCGCTCTAGTACATTCATCATTCCACCAAGGGACTACTTTTTTCTTCCCTTTTATTATTGTTTTTGGTATACTTGCATTTGCAGCATTTAAAATATGTTTTGTTATCTGGCTTGTACACTCTTCTATGTTACCTTTTAATGTAACCAAATGTCTGCTTTCCTCACACTTTACTTTAAATTTTTTCCAATCAGCTTTATTAAAGCACCATCTTGTGATTATGACATCTTCTTGCCTCTTTATATTATCATTAATTATAGTACTTACTGGAAAATGATCACTCCCTATTGTAGATTCCCTGTTGACGTTCCATTCACATGATCCTACAAGGCAGTCAGATACTAATGTAATGTCTAGACATGAGGTTGTATTTTTATGTACATTAACTCTGGTACCTTTTCCATTGTTAAGACAAACTAGTGACCTTTCATCCATTATTTCTTCTATTATGTTGCCATTTTGATCTGTCTTTTTGCTGCCCCAGAGACTATTATGGGCATTAAAATCACCGCACCATACTTCTCTTCTATGTAATTTCCCAGCCATTTCCTTAATCTTTTTACAATCGAGATTTTTACATGGATTATAATAGTTTATAATTTTAATATTACCATTTTTTCTTACATTAAATATTTCTATAATAATACATTCTAATTCATTATTCATTGGGATTTTCTTATAAGCTATTCCATCTTTAATTAAGGTAGCACATCCTCCTCCATTACAATCACTTCTATCCTGTCTTTCCATGTTATATCCAGGGATCTTAAAATCTAGATTTGGTTTTAACCATGTTTCTTGTATACATATAATATCAGGGATTATTTCTAATTCATAAATATACTTTTTAAATTCTTGTCCATTGGCTATTAAGCTTCGAGCATTCCATTGAAGTATACATAAAACCATTAAAAAGAACACTTGGATCCTAGTCCTGGGTATTTCCTGTAGTTTCAGTGGCACTTAGAATGGTATGTATTTGATCTGCTTGTATTTCTTTCATATCTAAAAATCTTCCAGCTGCTGTTACTATTGCCTTTATTTTATCACTTTTCTTCTTCATTTGCACTGTTACATTAACAATATGGCATATAAATGCTACGAAGTTTTCTTTTTTCACCACCATCGTATCTTCATCCACTCTACATTTATGCAGGCCTGCATTTTGGATATTTGGGTTTGGAGCCAGTATTTGTCTCTGCCCGTTCTGCACTTGATTTATATTCCAAGCTGAGTTTCTTTGACCTGTTTCTCCCATTCCTCTATTACTGTCTTTCTTTACTCTTTTTAAGGCTTCAGCATATGAAATTCTTTCTGTAATTTTAACTCTTTGAGCTTCCCTAGCTTCCTTTTGTATTTGACATCCACCATAAGCTGCACTATGTTCTCCTCCACAATTACAACATTTGATTTTTGCATCTTTCTCACATTTTCCATATTCATGTGGACCTCCACATCTTGCACACCTGATTTTTCCTTTGCATTCCTTTGCAGTGTGTCCCATTCTTTGACACTTAAAACAGCGGAGGGGTTTAGGGATATACTCTCTAACTCTATAGTTCATGTAACCCAGCTGGATATTTCCAGGCATACTATTTTCAAACTGTAAAATTACTGCCATAGTATCATTAAGTTCCCCGTCTCTTTTACTTTTAATCCTAGTGGCATCAGTTATTTTCCCTCCTTTGATTTCTGCTTTCACATCTTCCATTGTCATTTCCAGCGGAACTCCTGAAATCACTCCTCTTAGCCTCGCTAACAATCCTGGTATATGAGTTCTAACTCTTTCCCCCATTAGGTTTTTCATTTTCATGATCTTTTGTTGCTGTGATTCGCTGTTAGCATGTATCAGCACTCTTCTGTTGTTCATGATTCTAGCCATTTTTATTTTTCCTATTTCTGCCTCTATTGCTTTAGTCAGTTTTATGGGATGTATAGCTCCCCCCTCTTGCTTGAATTCTACCACAACTTTATATTCTGCTTCTAAATTAGCTTGACTCTGTTCATCTGAATTCGCCCTTTCATTTGTTTTTGTTCTTTTGCTGATGTCTGCTCTTGTCTCACTTTCTTCTGACCAACTTCTTGCTCTTTCTTGTCTTTTCTTAATTGTTCTTTTCATTCGTGATGATCTAGAAATCATCCACTCCATCTCATTCCCACTATTTCCTCCTGATGTAGAAGCCATGTAGCTACAGTCAATGTACAGTTTATGCTAACCGCCAAAATTCAAATCCTACCGCCTTGTCCAGTCCGCCCAATCGAAGCCTGACTCCTCTCAAGGGCCCACCTGCTACACCTTTCAAACATTTTTCCTCATTACCTCTTTCCCAGGTGCTCTCCGGATAGCTCCACCCCCATTTTCCTTAAAGAGGCACACTACACCCGGACTCTCCGGACATCTCAAAGACACAGAGTATGAAAATAAAAGCCCATGAATTATAGAGGCTGATACCTATATTGATAAAACCCAACAAGGCCAATGTCAATATTACCTGAGCCTCCAATTTTTCAAAGACCCTAACTTATGAGACCACTCCACAAAAAAAACACCATCCAACTTAATGTGGCAGGGTCACAAACTGAATGTGCAATAGTTGTAAGTTACAATACAAACTGTGTGTAATAAAGTAAAAGAGTAATAATAACACAGCACAATTATTCTTATTTTTGCGTAGTGGATTTTTTAAACATTGTTTTCATGAACAAAAACAAACAAGAGAACCTGTCTGACTGATTGATGATCTCATCCATTTGTTTTGTCCCTTGTCAGACTCAGTGTCATAGCCTCTCAGAGAAAAGCTATGAAACGCCATCTTAGCTCCTTGTCCTCAAGTCTGACACATCTGGACCTGAGTAACAACCAGCAGGAGGATTCAGGAGTGAAACATGTTTCTGCAGGACTGAGGAGTCCAAACTGCAGACTGGAAACAGTTCAGAACTGGATGAGAACTTTCCATCCTTCCAGTGTTTGAGAACCAAAGTTCAGTACCTGGATTCTGCTCCAGTAGATGGAAATAGTTTCAGAGACAGTGTTTAAGCAGCTTGTACAAAGACTAAAGAGTCCCAACAGTATCTTATAGACTGATGGCAATGATCAGATTGGTGATTGGGTGCTTCAGAGCTATCATCAGTTCAGCATGTGATAACATTCAGCTTCAGTTTCAGAGCAGTAGAGTATACCTGCAGCCTCTGCTGCTGTTGGATCTCAGAGAAAGGCTGGTCTTCTATGGTCTCAGCTCTGAAGTCCAGCCCCTCCTATCTGACAGAACTGGACCTGAGCTGGAACACCATCTCTGAGTGTGTGATAAAGGAGCCGAGCAGCTTTCTGCAGAGTCCACTCTGTGGACTGAAGAGGTCAGACTCCAGGTTTTAGTGGTTAGTTCAGATCAGATTATGTGAAAATTGTGCTGCACTTCATATATATATACACATATATATATACAAAATTCCTCATAAATATAGCTAGATATATACATAAAAAAATAAAAATAAAAATAAAAAACTATATGTGTATATATAGGTCAAAATGAGAGGTGGATAGTGTCAATGATTAAGTTTGACTCTCAGAGGGAGGCGTTGTACAGATTGATGACCACAGGCAGGAAGGATTTCCGGTGGCGCTCTGTGGTGCATCTGGGTGAGAGGAGTTTTCTGCTGAAGGAGCTCCTCTGTTGGGCCAGTGTGTCGTAGAGGGGGTGTGACACATTGTCCAAGATGGACTTAAGCCTGGACAGCATCCTCCTCTCTGCCACGGTCGTCAGAGTGTCCAGCTCCTCCCCTTCAACATCACCGGCCCTCCTGATCAGTTTGTTAAGTCTGTTGCTGTCTGTGATCCTCAGCCCACTGCCCCAGCATGTGACAGCATAAAAGATCGCACTGGCCACAACAGACTCATAGAACATCCTCAGCATCGTCTGACAGATGTTAAACGACCTCAGCCTCCTCAGGAAGAAGAGACGGCTTTGGCCCTTTTTGTAGACTGCCTCTGTGTTTCTTGTCCAGTCCAGTTTATTATTTAAGTACACCCCGAGATACTTGTATTCCTCCACAGTGTCCACAGGGACCCCCTGGATGGAAACAGGGGTCATAGGTGTTTTGGCCCTCCTTAGATCCACTATCAGCTCCTTTGTCTTTGTCACATTGAGCTGCAGATGGTTCAGTTTACTCCAAGTGACAAAGTTGCCCACCACAGTCCTATATTCACCTTCATCGCCCCTTTCAATGCAGCCGACTATTGCTGAGTCATCAGAAAATTTCTGAAGATGGCAGGACTCAGAGCAATGGCTGAAGTCTGAGGTGAAGACGGTGAAGAGGAATGGAGAGAGGACAGTCCCCTGAGGGGCCCCGGTGTTGCTGATCACCCTGTCAGACACACAGTTCTGTAGGCGTACATACTGTGGTCTGCCCGTCAGATAGTCAACAATCCAGGACACGATGGGGGCATCCACCTGCATCGCCGCCATCTTCTCACCAAGTAGAGCCGGACGGAGGGTGTTGAAAGCACTGGAGAAGTCAAAGAACATGATCCTCACAGTGCTCACCGGCTTGTCCAGATGAGTGTAGACTCTGTTCAGCAGGTAGTTGATACCATCCTCAACTCCCAGCCGGGGCTGGTAGGTGAACTGTAGTGGATCCGTGAAGGGTCTGACCATAGGCCTTAGCTGTTCCAGAACTAGCCTCTCGAAGGTCTTCATGATGTGGGACGTCAGTGCCACCGGCCTGTAGTCCTGAGGGCCGTTAGGACGCAGCGTCTTAGGCACAGGAACGAGGCAGGACGTCTTCCACATCACGGGGACTCTCTGGAGGTGCAGGCTCAGGCTGAAGACCAGACTAAGGACTCCACACAGCTGGGCGGCACAAGCTTTAAGCACCCATCCTCTGGAGTCCATCCTCCCATCTGACAGAACTGGACCTGAGCCTGAACATCCTCAAGTATTTAGTTGTGAAGCAGCTATTGGATCTTGAGCAGAGTCCACAAAACAAACTGCAGACTTTGAGTTCAGTGGGCACCTGGAGGTCTATGCTGAACTAAACCCAGTTCGTACCAGAGCAAAGATCCAGTTTCCTGTGAACCTGCAGCTTTCTCAGTGTGTACCTGTGAGAGCAGAATGATGTCAGGCTTTTTCAGCAAAGTCAGCAGAAAGAGCCAGCAGCCAATCAGATCATCAGCTTGTTTTGTGCATGGTGCTGAAAGCCTCTGCAGGTGTGTGAGCTTCCAGCTCCAACATGTGAACATGAGAGCTGACAGGAAGCTGATCTGAACAGGACTGAAGTCCCTGCTGCTCTTTCTGCTGGATGCTGCTCCCTGCCGACAGCTGAGGAACAAACACTCCTTTATCTCCTCTGGTTCTGCTGGATGCTGCTCACTGCTGACAGCTGAGGAAAGAACTCCTTTATCTGACTTCCGCCCTAGCCACTAGATGGAGTAGACGTGTCAGTCCGCGCTCCCTGACTTTACAACTAATACGTGGCCACTATATGTTTTAAACTTGTTTTATTTTTGGTTGCTTTTACCTTTTGTGTTTTACACCCTTTTTGTTCGAGAATGTCGAAAAGATCGAAGAGAGATGACGATGACCTCACCAGTTCCATCATGGCGCTGCTAACAGCTAAGCTAGCCGAGCACAAAGAGGCGCTTCTTTCGGAATTTAAAGAATCATAC
The DNA here is from genome assembly GCA_907169785.1 of Menidia menidia. Lineage (NCBI taxonomy): Eukaryota > Metazoa > Chordata > Actinopteri > Atheriniformes > Atherinopsidae > Menidia > Menidia menidia. The sequence goes on along the minus strand of CAJRST010021668.1, from coordinate 1,304 downwards.
TCAAAACTTGAGACCAAATTGAACAATTTTCAGACCACTATTAAGGACCACCATCAACGTATTTCCAAACTGGAGGAGTTTGCGAGCTCTGCTGACGGAGATCTGCAGGATGTGCAATCTAAGATCACGGCTTTGCTAGCGGACAACGTCAAGTTGAAGGCTAGGCTAACGGATCTTGAAGGAAGGAGTCGCTGCAACAACGTGCGCATTGTCGGCCTCCCAGAAGGCATCGAAGGCCCCCAACCAACTGCATTTTTCTCCCAGATGCTTTTTGAGGTATTTGGGGACAATATTCTCACTTCGCCGCCCGAATTGGATAGGGCTCATCGCACCCTGGCCGCTAAACCGGGGCCCTCTCAGCAGCCACGGTCCGTGGTTGTTTGTTTTAGCCGATTTCAGACACGGGAGCTAGTGGTGCGTGCGGCCCGAAGAATGCGTGGTAAGCTGAAATATAAAGGCTCTCCCATTCACATCTTTGAGGACTACTGCCCAGAAGTTTTGGAGCAGCGTGGAAAATATTGCGATGTCATGAAGCAGCTGTACGACATGGGCGTCAAGCCAGCGCTACGTTATCCAGCTCGGCTGTTTATTGTTACCGAGGACGGCTCGAGGAAGTGCCTGCCCTCGGTGAAAGAAGCTGACTGACCCTTGGAGGCATAAATTCCATGAGGCTCGGGCTTTCTCCTTTTTTTCAAGTGTCCACCACACTTACACCTGTATAGACTTCTTTCTCCTGGATGCTAGACTGCTATCCAAAATACTTTCTACAGAATATCACAGCATCGCAGTGTCAGACCACGCCCCTACATCCCTTGACATAGTGTTGCTCGCACAAAGTAACCCTCGCAAAATGTGGAGATTCAATTCAGCCTTCCTGGCTGAGCAAGACTATAGACAGTTCTTACAATTTCAGATCACACTGTTTCTTGAGCTGAACGACTTGCCTGGCACAAATAGGGGTATTCTTTGGGAGGCATCTAAAGCCTATCTTAGGGGCCAACTTATCTCTTTCATTTCACACAGGAAGAAGGCGGATAATTTGCGTATCACTGAACTCCTTAGGAACATAAAAGATATTGATGGACATTACACATCTAATCCTGAACCTAATCTTTACAGGGAACGCCTTAGGCTGCAGACAGATTTTGAGCTTATTTCCACTACAAAAGTCAGAACGCTTCTTCTTAGGTCCAGACTTTTATGAATCTGGTGATAAGGCTGGGAAGCTTCTCTCTTATCAGGCCAGGGCAGAGGCGACCTCAAGGCTAATTCCTAGTATTAAATCTTTCACTGGTGATATACTT
>CAJRST010021335.1:25335-49387 GCA_907169785.1 Menidia menidia | reverse complement strand
AAAATAATTCATATAAATCCATGTCATGAAAACAGACCTCCACGATGATTAAAAATGTATTGACTATTCCGACTGGTTATTTATTTATTTTTCTGATGCATTGAACAACAACAATGCTAACTGACTGAAGATAACTCACTAGAATAGGTCAACAAAACTGACTGAACCTATGTGAGCTTATCCTATTACAAGTATTGGCCAAGCAGGACATACCCATACATGTGATTGAAACTGTATTCAGAAAAGCCGTTGTTGGCAGGACTCGAACCTGCGCGGGGTTCAAATCCCGGACGAGCCCTTGACAAATACAATGTTAATAGGACAAACACTAGATAAATGTGACAAAAAATGTTGTTCTAATGTTTAATTATAAGAAGAGAGTTAAACAGAGTGATTGGATTTGGACCTGGTCAATGTTTTCTCGTTTATCCAGCTGTCAGTGAAGTACACCTATACTGCTGGCCTGAAACACACATGCAGAGATACTGGCCATGACAAGGACATTCTGCACAGAGAAAACAGTCAAATCAGAGAGATGATGCTAGTAATTGGTGAAATAACAACATTTTAATCTGACACTCTTTAGGAGGTTTTTAGTTCTATCCAACGTACATCCCCACAGGTTCGAATTTTTTAGCAGGCCTGGGTAGCTCAGTCGGTAGAGCATCAGACTTTTAATCTGAGGGTCCAGGATTCAAATCCCTGTTCAGGCTTTGCAGTCATGATGAAGCTCACAGAGAATTTCCCATAAAATGTCAGTCATGTTGTGTCTGGATTTAAGAGGCTGCTAAAGGCAGTGCTGGGAAAACTGGAACATCTGGTGGAAAGGTATACATTTAAGGAGAACTCATTACAATACTTTGACATTTGCATTGTACTCAAATATGTTTATGTCTTTAATTCTTATTATGCTGACCGCCATTAAAACAATTATTTGAAATTTCCAGAAACTATAGTCCACTCAGTTTCTTTCCTGCAGATAGTTTTAAATTCACAATAATGAAGATACCACCCACCTGGAGATACATCTACAACAGATAATTCTCTGATTCAATAAAGCAGACTTAGTTTAGGATGCGAAAAAAAATCCCCCCTTTTTGGACAAAAATGCTCCAAAATAAGTTTACCATTTTAACCCTTTTACCCAAAAGTATTATCGAACTGAGGAATATTTTTCTGTCATCTGAAGTGGGCACTTATAATCTTTTTTCACCCCAGTCTCACCCAAAAATGTCAACTGTGTGTGACATTCAAATCCTAATGTGGCATTTACTTGTTTTGATCAAAGCCCATGGATAGATGCAAATGTCCCCCTCTGGCTGTCTGCAGAGCTACCTGTGCACAGGTGAAGGTTTACCTGGAATGTGGATGTCTAACTTACTTCTCATTGGAAATATTTTTTGCAGCTAACTGCCTTTTGCTGTCCAGTTGGGGAAAGAATGTGTTTCTGTCTGCAAACAGCCTCGCCGTTAACACTCCTTAGTGACATTTAAATTGGGTTTGATATTTGAATGTACTTCATTAGCAACCACTCATGGTTTGGACTGTGGCTCTATTATTCTCTGATCAATGATTTCAGAACAATGGAGGAGTGATTGGGACACATTCATTAGTATGGCACATGTCTCGGTTTTAAATCATGTGATAAAATGTAAGGAATTTAAGAGATAATCAACAAGTTCATGTCTAACTTTAAAAGTAGTTTGGAATATTTCTTATCAACTTCCACGCTACGGACATTGTTGAGTTGTTCAGTCTCAGAGCAAGAATCTTGCAAGAAATGACCCACTGTTTCAGTGCAGAGAATCTTTATTGTATGCTATGTACGGGGGAGATAACATGATCTCAAAGACAACTATATGTACATCAGAAAATGAGAATAGTGTCGAGTTAAAAACAATTGCAATGTGCAAAAAACATGCAGTGTGTATATAGATTTTATAACAAGAGTTTTTTTAAAAACAACTGCTGACCATTTCCAGTATTTAAATCTTTAGGCTCCATTGCTCTTATAAATGTTATTTGTGTCTCTGAACTTAAAGGGGATCCCAGCTGGAGCTCTCAGTTCATTCACAAGCTGCTCTTTTCACACAGGCATTTATTCTTTGATCCATGCTGTAAGATCTGGATCAAATCAAGCAAACAAACACAAAGATGATCACATCAATACAGAATATCCTCATCAACAACAGAATAAGATATACAAAAAACTCAAACTTATTTCCCTCATTACTTAGGTAAAGTTCCGAACCCTTTCCTTTAGTGGTTTCAGTCCATGGAGCTCTGGGTTCTGGACCAGCATGCTTCTGCTGTCCACTCTGCTCTGTTTGCTGGGGCTCCTCACTTTAAACTGAGTCTGGAAAGAAAACATCTCAAACCGAGAAATGCTCAATAAAACATCATAGAGATGAAAAAATAACGTCCATGCTGACATTAAATCTGTTTCACTGTCCACTTTATGCAGTGAATGAAGCCCATTCTGTAATGACCAGATCAAAACCAGACCCAGGTTAGCCTTAAAAAGCTGATTTCACCACTGGAGATAGACGGAGGCAGGACCCAGCAGGGATCAGGAGACTCTGTTGAAGAACTGCTCCACACTGATCCAGAATCAGTTCAGAGACTGAAGAGTAGTGATGGTCCATTTGAAGCTGGGGCTCCATGGTTACTGACATGTGGAGGTAGAGACCTCACAGCACAAGCACAGCTTCCACCATTGGGTTGTAAATTATTACATGGAATGGTTTTTATCTGTTCAAAAACATCAGACACCTTCTGTACAAAGGGAGACCACACCATGGAACATGTTCCACCAAGGAGAGTTTACTCTATTATTCATCAAAGATAGTTAAATAAAAACAATGAATACATGTTCAAAGCGTCACAACAACATATCAGACACAGCTGTCTCAGGATATTAACCATGATAGTTTTGGTCCTCCTGCTGTTTGGGATGAGGATAAAGAATGTGTATTACGATTATAACAAAAATACATTTAATGTATATAGCACATTAAGAGACAAATATATATAGAAAAAATATTATTCTAATTTTTTTTAAATTAATGATACATTCAATGTACTGTATATGTCATAATAAAATAAATAAATAAACTCAAGGAGACTTTACAAAAAAAATCATGGTGCTGAGGTATAATTTCCAGAAATCTGTTCGCTATGTGCTGTATTTATATGACCCAGCGCCATCAACAACCTGGTTGGACATTAAGCAACATCATACAAACTTAATGCAGAGTAATCAGGAAGACTGAACGGGCCGTATTGAGTCCAATAACATAACAAAACCGTTTCAACAGGGATGAACTTGGGATGTGACACAGCAACTTTTAGCTAGCACCAGAAAGACATGAAAACAACAATGTTGACAAACCACATAGTGACACTGGCCAAATAGTAAAAAATAGTGATAAGTAATAACACAATAGTCCAGCCTAATAATAGCAGAGATGGTGTGTAAGCTTGTGTGAATGATTCAGGATTCAGTGATACCTGCACCTTCTTGTTTTTTAGGCTTGACCCTGAAGAAATAATGGATATGGTGTAGTTAGATTAGTTTACAATGACTGTCACAAAACTCAAACAGAGGCTAGATATCACACGGTCTCATTATATTCCTTACAAAAGCTGTAATTTCCCCTATAATGACTACTATGAAATAGTCCTCATATGATGATGTTTATTTCAGACATACCTGGAAACAGGACAGCTTGGGGTTTCTGTAGTTTGTTACAGTGGAACAGAGTGGGCTAATGTTTCCATTCACTTCAATTCATTATGCTAAGCTAACACAATTGTAACAGACTGCTTTGTGTTGATATGTGGAAAGGAGGTGTGTCCCAAACTTTTAATTTATTTCACAGAGGATTATTAATACTAGGGGTTAAAAATAGTTTAATGCACTGTGTTTTCATTGTTGACAAATTAATATTTGGTTCTTGAACAAATATAAAGACAGTGAATATATATGAGCTCCTATTGATTTTGAAATATTGGTAATAATATTCTGTATAAACTAGGAACAATTTATGACTCACTTCAGTTAGTCAGAAGGTACTTTAGAAAATATAGATACTTTAAAAAAAAGTTGTACTTTGAGCTGCTATTTGCCAGTGAAAAATTACACTAAGTACTGAATCCACAATCAGTTAAATATCTCTGGATAGAGAAGCAGGTGTGCTGACTTTAATAATACGCTGTAACCTCTGGGGAGTATGCCAGGAGTCTTTCAGGTTTAGCACAGGCACTGGTGGAAGTTAGGGAAATGTTTACCTGAACCACATCTGAAAAAGTGTTGGACTGACTGAGGTTGAAGGAGTTTAGGTATTACAATTAAAAAAAAAAACCTACTGAAGAAAAAGTCTTGGAAGACATTTGTTTGCTATGTGCTGTATTTATTTGACCCGGCTCCGCCTGTTCAGTCTTCCTGTTTACTCTGCATTAAGTTTGTTTTATGCGGCTTAGTGTCCAACTCGGTATTTGATGCCTGATGTTGTCTTCTTCTTCTTCTCGTTGATTTTATTGGCACTTTGCTACAAGCTTTAAGCAGCATTACCGCCAACTGCTGGTTCGTTATGGACCACCCCCCTAGTTCATGCACCCATTCACACACACACCTATTTTAATCATATTCTTTGAAATAATTTAGTTTTCTTTAAATATCCCATAATTATCTGTACATGCTTACTCCCCGAATTCTTCCTCAAAATATCTATCAAATTAATCTTTTCCTTAATACATTCAAACTCTCCTTTCATACACTTTCTTTCTCTTTCATACCAATGGCATTCTAACATAACATGTTCTATCGTTTAATATCTATCACGATAATCACACTTTCCATTATTATGCTTTTGTATTTTAAAAAGTGTATAATTAAGACCTGTATGCCCTAATCTTAATCTTGTTATTACCCTTCCCTCCTTTCTATTTCTTCTTTCATTTCTTTTCTCTCCTACTATCTTTTGTATTTTATAAAACCATCTTCCTGTTTTTTCTTCATCCCACCTTTTTTGCCATTTTTCCATCAGTTTTTCTTTAACCATACTCTTTCCCTCAGCTTTACTTGTTTTAACTTTAAAACTAATATTATTATGAATTGCCCTTTTTGCCATTTTATCTGCCCTCTCATTTCCTTCTATCCCTATATGTGCTGGAATCCATACTAATACCACTACCAGCCCCATATTCTGTATTCTATACAATGTATAAAATATTTCTAATAATATATCCATCCTACTATCTGATTGAAAATGTTTTAAACTTAATAATGCTGAGCTTGAATCTGAACATATCACTGTTTTTAATGGTTTTATTTCTTCCACCCATTGCAATGCTAATAATATTGCCAACATTTCTCCCGTGTATACTGACAACCCATCCGTGCTCCGTTTTCCCATTTTTATATCGAATTCTGGCACCACAAAAGCTACTCCTATCTTCCCATTTATTTTTGACGCATCTGTATAAATTGGAATATATTTATAATATATGTTTATATGTATCTGTACTGAATATCTATCTACCGTGTAAGATTTATCTTGTTTATTTTCTATTATTGACATGTCTACATTTGCTTCTGGTAAAATCCATGGCGGTATTATTGACATTGGTGTTTGACTTATTTCTAAATTATCAATCTTGAATTCTTTTATTTTATTTCCAATATTCCATCCAAAACTCCTCATTTCTTTCTTTTCTTTTTCCCAACATGGCTCTAAAATTTCCCGAGTTGGATGATCAATTTTATTGCTTTGTAAATTTAACCAGTAATTTATTTCTAGTTTTGTTTTTCTTAAGTTTAATGGCATTTCTCCCATTTCTACCTCTATTGCAGCTGTTGGTGTGGTTTTAAATGCTCCAGTACATACTCTTAATGCCTGATGTTGAATTATGTCTAATTTATTCAGATGTGTCTTAGCTGCTGAACCGTAAACTATGCACCCAAAGTCTATGTTAGATCTTATCATTCCATTATACATCTGCTTCATTGATTTTCTATCTGCTCCCCAATCACTGCCAGCCAAGCATCTTAAAATATTTAAGATTTTCTTACACTTATCAACCACTTTTTGAATATGTATATTCCATTTTAGTTTTTCATCAAACCATATTCCTAAAAATTTTATACATTTTACTTGTTCTAGTTTTTGATTATATAATTTTAATTTTATTTCCTTGTTTATTCTTTTTTTGAATATCATTACTTTTGTTTTTTCAACTGAAAACTTGAATCCCCATTGTAACGCCCATTTTTCTATTTCTATGATTACCTTTTGTACTTTCTTTACATTATGATCTATATTTTCCCCTCTTTTCCAGACCGCTCCATCATCTGCAAATAATGAACATCCTATTTCTTTTCCAATACCATTAAACACATCATTTATCATAATTAAGAACAATAAAGGACTTATAATACTTCCTTGCGGAGTTCCATTTTCTACCTTATATTTTTCTGAATACACTTCCCCTATTCTCAATTGTATTTTTCTATTTGTTAAAAAGTCTTTAATCCATTTAAATAATTTTCCTTTAATACCCAACATATATAGTTTAATCAATAATCCTTCTACCCACATCATATCGTATGCTTTTTCTATATCAAAAAATACTGCCACCACACTTTCTTTATTTACTTGTGCTCTTCTAACTTCATGTTCTAAACATAACGTCGGATCATTAGTGCTCCTCCCTTTTCGAAACCCACTTTGATACTTTGATATATATCCTTTACTATTTAAATAATAAACCATCCTATTGTTAATCATTCTTTCCATTATTTTACATAAATTGGATGTTAAAGCTATTGGTCTGTAGTTTCCTGGGTTTGAATTTGTTGGGAACCGGGGTTTTTGGGGGTTTCTTTTTTGCCGCTGTTTCACCCCTCATCCACCAGAGGGCGTCTAGAGGCGGAGGTTTCTCTGGAGGTACGTGCCTTGGTTCAGCGCAACGGTGTTTAATCACCTCATCAGTCATGGAGCTTAAGAGGAGCGGACTACCGGCACTTTGTCGCTTGAGTGTTAGCCTATATGGTACTCTAAGCCCCTAGAGAGCTACCTCCGAGCCGTTCCAGAAAGATCCTCTGAGTAATCCCTCTCGTTGTCTTTCCTCCTGCAGCTATTACTTCGTGACGCCAAGCGGCCCCCTTGAAGAACCCTTCCTGGTTTAACTCACCGCGAGACACCGCTTCCCCCCCCCGGGCTGCCCGAGCCCCGTTCCCGGACCTTCGGCCGGATCTCAAAGCCTCTCCCGGATTATTCGGCTGATTGTGGTTCCGCTCCTCGTCTGTCCTCCACCACTGAACCCCTGGCCGCTCTCTGCCGCACCCTCCTCCGATCCTCCTGGACGCCACTCAATTCTACAGTAAGCCCAGACCCGGTTTCCACCGGAGTGCCTCCGGGACTGTCATCATCCATTCCCAAGTAAGAGCGGTTACTACTCTCACAGCTCCCATTTCCGATTACCCCTGAACTTACCATTTCCCCTACTACGTCTCTGTGTGCCGACTTCACCAGAAGCCCTCGCCTGACAGTTCGTCGATCCGATCCACCGTACCTGCGTTTACATTAATAAACTATATTTTGCTGATCTCTGTTCTCCAGTGGTGTTCTGCATGTGGTTGAGAAAATTAGACCTCACCATGCCAGAATTATCTTTTCCTTGTTTTGCTATTGGTATTATAACTGATTCCTTCCAATTCATTGGTAATTTTCCTTTCTCCCAAATTTTATTATATACTTGCAATATTACATCTTTTGATTTCTCACTAAGTTGTCTTATCATTCTATAACAAATCTTATCTTTACCTGGTGCTGTATTTTTTGTCTTCCTGAGTGCAGAGTTCAATTCAGCTTTTGTGAACTCAACATTTAACAAATTGTTTGTTTCTTCAACATTCTCTAATAGCTCTTTATATTTAAGTTTTGTATTTTTCTCTCCCTCTCCTTCCCTCTTCACTTATATTATTTGAACTATAAACTTTACTAAACGATCTTGCCAATATTTCAGCTTTATCTTCATCTCTTATTATATTTACATTATCCATTTTTAATATAGGGTATTCAAACTCTTTCTTTTTGCCATTCATTCTTTTAATTATTTTCCATATTTTTTCCATTTTGATTTCTCTCCCTATTGTACTACAGAAATTCATCCAATATTCTCTTTTTGCGTTCTTAATAGTTCTTACCATTGCTTGCATTCTTTTATAATCAATTACATTTTTATAAATAGGGTTCCTTTTTAATACCTTAAATGCTTTATTTCTTACCTTTATTGCTTTTTTACATTCATCTGTCCACCATGGCACCATTTTCTTATCACTTCTACATCCTGTTTTCTTTATTGAATTATCTGCTGCTTCCATAATTATTTTGCAATTTTCTAGATTAACTTCATCTATATCCCTTGTCATATCTACTTTCTCTAAATTTATTTGACTCAAATACCTAAATTTAATCCAGTCTGCTTTATTCAAATTCTGTTTTTTATTTACCTTTATATTCTTATTTAGATTTAATCCTACCTTAACTACGATGGGATAATGATCACTACCTATTGTTGTATTTTTATCAATGATTCACTCGCATATACCAGCTAAAACATTTGAAACAATTGTTAAATCAATAACTGATTCATCCCTGTTCTTACATTGATTCTTGTTCCCCTCCCATCATTAATACATACCAGATTTTTCATTTCCATTAATTCCTCTATAACTTTTCCATTTTTATCATTACTTTTACCCCATAATGTACTATTTGCATTAAAATCCCCACACCAAATTACTTTCCCTTCCAAATATGCCATTAACTCCTCCATTATTTCAATTGATAATGTTTTGCATGGATTGTAAAAATGTATTATTTTAAATTTACTTTCTTGTTCCCATATATCAACTATTATAAATTCAAGTTCTTTCCCCTGCCCTAATACCTGATATTGTATCCCTTGTTTTATAAATATTGAACATCCTCCTCCCCCTCCCTCCTGTCGATCTCTTCTTACACTATTATATCCCTTGATCACAAAATCTAATGTTTTTAACAATGTTTCCTGAACACAAACAATTTCTGGTTTTTCCTCAAGACTATCAACATAACCTTTAAGTTTCTGTCCGTTAGCAATTAAACTTCTTGCATTCCATTGTATTATTAACATTAATTATTTTCATCTGATGGTCCTGGGTTCCACGGCCTCGGATCCGTTTCCGGTGGGAGTTGGACTCCGCCAAGGTTGCCCTATGTCTCCGGTCCTGTTCATAACTTTTATGGACAGGATTTCTAGTCGCAGCCGAGGTGTTGAGGGTATCAGTCTTGGTGGCCTTAGGATCGCATCTCTGCTTTTTGCAGATGATGTGGTCCTGTTGGCTCCATCAAGTCGGGACCTACAGGTCTCGCTGGAGCGGTTCGCAGCGGTCTCTCACCGGAAAAAGGTAGAGTGCCTTCTCCGGGTCGGAGCGGACGTCCTTCCCCAAGTGCAGGAGTTCAAGTATCTCGGGGTCCTGTTCGCGAACGGGGGTAGGGAGCGTGAGATCGATAGGCGGATCGGTGCGGCGTCTGCAGTAATGCGGGCACTGTACCGGTCTGTCGTGATGAAGAGAGAGCTGAGCCTAAAGGCGAAGCTCTCAATTTATCGGTCGATCTACGTTCCCACCCTCGTCTATGGTCACGAACTTTGGGTAGTGACCGAAAGAACGAGATCGCGGATACAAGCGGCCGAAATGAGTTTCCTCCGCAGGGTGGCTGGGCTCTCCCTTAGGGATAGGGTGAGAAGCTCGGCCATCCGGGAGGGGCTCGGAGTAGAGCCGCTGCTCCTCCACGTGGAGAGGAGCCAGTTGAGGTGGCTCGGGCATCTGTTCAGGATGCCTCCTGGTCGCCTCCCTGGGGAGGTGTTCCAGGCTCGTCCCACCGGGAGAAGGCCCAGAGGAAGACCCAGGACCCGCTGGAGGGACTATGTGTCCCGGCTGGCCTGGGAACGCCTCGGGATCCCCCCGGAGGAGCTGGCTGAAGTGGCCGGGGAGAGGGAAGTCTGGGTCTCCCTGCTCCGGCTGCTGCCCCCGTGACCCGACTTCGGATAAGCGGGGGACAATGGATGGATGGATGGATGGATATTATTGACCCTAATGGCAGCAGGTACAGGGAAAACAGAACAGGGCCCAGAATGGAACCCTGTGGTACACCACAGGTCAAAGGAGCTGACGAGGAGGAAAGTTCATTTATCATGACACTGAAACTTCTTCCTGTCAGGTATGACCTGAACCACTGCAGTACCGATCCCTGGAGCCCTGTTGGGCTAAACGTGAGAGGAGGATGGAATGATCCACTGTATCAAACGCTGCAGTGAGGTCCAACAGCACAAGCAGAACAGGTTTCCTGGCATCAAGGGAAAGCAGGATGTCATTTTGCACTTTCAATAAAGCGGATTCAGTGCTGTGGCGTGTTTTGAAGCCAGATTGAAACTTTTCAAAGATGTGATAATTGTCAAGAAATGATTGCAGCTGAAGAAAGACAACTTTTTCCAAAACCTTTGAGAGAAATGGTAGAAGGGACACTGGCCTAAAGTTTGACAGAACTGTAGGGTCAAGGTTGGGTTTTTTAAGAAGGGGTCTGACCATAGCGTGCTTAAACACAGATGGAACGAACCCAGAGCTGAGGCAGCTGTTAACAAATGTTAGGAGACTTTGGCTCACTACATTGAAGGATTGTTTAAGCACCCTTGATGGGATAATGTCCAGTGGACAGTTGGTAGGTCTTATCCCCTGTACCACCTCACACAGAAGGGATAGAGACACTGGTTCAAACACATCAAGTATAGCAGAAGGTACAACAGGAGAACACAAGTGAATAACATTAGCTGTATAGTCAATACTTTGTCTAATCGAGGCCACTTTGTCAACAAAATAATGCAAAAAGTCATTACAGGTCGACTCTGATATGTTTCCGATAACACAACTGGGTGGGTTTGTAACCGACTGAATAGATTTAAATAACACCTGAGGGCGGTTACAGCTGGTGGAAATGGCATTTGACAAATATTGACATTTAGCTATTCTCACTGCCTCTTGATAAGCAGAGAGACTGTCTCTCAAAATGCCCAGAGATACATGTAGCCTGTCCTTCTTCCACCTGCGCTCTGCTTGTCTGCAGCGTCTCCTAAGGGCGCGGGTAGTATCATTAAGCCAAGGGTCTGGCTTGGGCCTGGTGGAGATGGACCGAAATGGAGCAATAGAGTCCAAGATCAATGAACAGGTTGAGTTGAAGGAGGAGATAAATGTCTCTGGACACATAGTGGAAGACAGTTCATTCTGGGTGTAGAAACTAGTGTTCATGAAAGCAGCTGCAAAGTCTCCAGCTGTAGTAGAGGTGATGGTGCGGCGTCTTGAGGCTGGAATGAGAGATTTGGCTGGGATGGGAGGGGCCATAAATTCAAATTCAATTGTGAAATGATCAGATATGCAAATATCAGATATTTCTGTAATGGATACTGGAAGTCGATGTGAAATGACTAGATCTAATATGTGCTTATGTTGGTGTGTGGGCACATTTACTGATTGTGTCAAGCCTAAAGAGACCAAAAGGTTTTGGAACTCTGTATCCAATTTGTTAGGTGGGCAGCAGACATGGATGTTGAAATCACCACAGATCAGCAAACTGTCATATTTAGGCATTAGATTAGTGATAAATTCAGAGAACTCTGTAATAAAATCCTTGTTATGCTTGGGTGGACGATAGACAATAGCACACAGTACAGGACAGGCAAACTGCATCAAAAATAGCTGCAGCTCAAAGCTGCTGTAATGTTTAGCTGGGAGTAAGCGGCAGCGAAAACTCTCTTTGAAGACAGCAGCCAGACCGCCCCCGCGGCCGGACTCTCGCGGCGTACTGAAGAAGGAATATCCGGGTAGGAGGAGCTCAGAGAAAGCACTGTTATCACCTGGTTTTTGCCAGGTCTCCGTGAGCAGGAGGAAATCCAGATTGTGAGTGGAAATCAGATCATTCAAGATGAAGGTCTTAATTGTGAGCGATCTCACGTTCAGGAGCACTGTACGGACCGGAACACAGCTCACCGCCTGCTGCGCAGCACGACTGAGCGGGCGGAGATTCCCCGGCACACAGCCCCGCCTCTGGATCTTCGCTGGCCGGCTACGCGGAAGCGGAGGCTCGGCGTCAGGGATAACCGGCCGGAGCCACCAGTAGCTGTACAGAGAGGCCAGTTCTTCTGCCATCACCATTGATGGAACTGCGGGCTTAGACTTCCACCTTTTCTCTTGTCGCCTTTTCCGTACTTTAAGTCCGGCTCGGCAGCCACGGAAACAAAACACTTCCTCGGGGATTTGGGTGCCAACGCGACCGGCAAACTGTCTAAGTTCGAGCAACTGACATCTTGTGTATGAAAAACTGCTGTCACCAGAACAATAATCCATATCCAGTGATGGAATATTATATTCTTGGTGAGGTGATCAGTTAGGTGTATAATCCAGAGTGGTGATCCAAATAAAGTTGATTAAAAAACACTAAAAACATGACAAAAAACAAAAACACGGAGCTGTCAGGATGGCTGCCACTCGCGTCGGCACCTAGCCTACCTGAAAATGCATGTCTGGAAGCAGCACAACCAGGGGAAAGGCTATGAAAGGAAGCGGACAGACTATTTAGAGATATTTAATACGTTTCCATGGACAAAATATAATTAACATCAGTCTGTGATTCAGACATTTTCTTAGGCCTGCAGAGAAGGCCTTGAAGGCCCTGACGGCCCACCACTGTTGTAATCTCCTTACCTGCCGCGGGACGCGGACAAATGCGGAAGTGAATGCCAGGGGGCGGGCCTTCGTGAGAGGTCAAAGGGGGAACAGCAACCAAGAGGCGGTTTTATGGCCCGATCGGCAGTGCAGACAGCCAATCAGAACTCTGTCCCTCAAGTGGCCAGGCCTACATGGCATATTACCACATATTCTACAGTGAGGGAGGACGGTAACTACTCAAAGCACGGTGCTTTGAGTATAAACTAGCTGATCAGCAGGTGTCAGTACATGTATAAGTGAGCTTTTCTGGCTCTAGTAGCGTGTTCTTATTAGAGTTCTTATTTTCATATAGAAGAACTCAGTGTAATTACATCACATGAACCTTTTCTTATTTTCAGTTGATCAGAGACAGTATTGGGGGAGAGCATAGCTGTTTTCAAGAAGTAAACCACAGTTTGATTCCTGGCCCATGCTGCAGGTGTTATTTTGTTTAACAAACATTTAGTTACATTTTTAAAGCAGCAAACTGTTTTTTCTTCCCTGACCGGGAATTGAACCTGGACCGTGGTGGTGAGAGCACCAAATCCTCGCCATTAGACCATCAGGGAGATGTACTGTTGAGATGTAAACAACGTACATGCAGCAGGTGAAAAACTTGAAGGTATCAGCTAGCAGAGGATGGTTTTGATCCATCGACCTCTGGGTTATGGGCCCAGCACGCTTCTGCTGCGCCACTCTGCTGTGTGTGCTGTGTGTCAGGTTTAGAAACCATCAATTGTCATGATCTCTCGTGTTAATGGTTTCATTCAAACCAGTAAAACAAGGGGTGAGCTCAGTGGTTCCCTAAGAGTCAGTGTCAGAGGTCAGCACCAACAACACCAAAACATTATTTTAATGAGGAATAATTAACTGAGAATTACCTAACCTGTTCTCTGAGGCCACCATAGTCTGATAGGTCTAATTGATTCACCAAATTACAGATCCCAGTCAGATCATCAAAAACTATGTCCTAGTCAATAACACATACGTCCACCAAGCAGTGGCGGCCGGCCCATAGGGGGCGCTGGGGCGCCGCCCCCCCTAGATGTGGAGGGGGAAAGTTATAATATATATATTTATTTTTAAAGTATTATCAATGTCAGTTTTACTTAATAATATGTGGCTACATGTAATATGAATTATTAAAACAACATTTCCACCAACTGACTCTCATTCAACAGTGCATTTCCACCCACAGAACGTATCGTTTCTCTTCTGGGGCGCTAGCCCAAAGCGCCCCGGAAGTGCAGCGAAATAACCAATTGAAAAATGTTGCTAGGGAAAATTAATAAATATTTGGCCAATCAGCATCGCCAAAATTATTGGCTTTGGGGCGCCGGGAGCTGGCGCCCCAAAGCCATAGACGTATAGCTAGTGGTCAGCCAGGCTGTGACGTAGAGATGACGGCGACGACAGTTGAAGAGCAGTTTTCACACAATTCAGTGAGATCTTTACTGAGATCTCCTTACGTGAGAAGGACAATGGTGGAAAAATTAAACATAAAGGAGCTAGGACCTGACAAGTCCGAAATAAATTTAACGCAGCGAACCAATGAAAAAGCTAAGTCCCACAGCCGGCCTTTTAACCGCAGCTGGTTCCAGCGTAAGTCCTGGCTGACAGCCGGTGGGACGCCAAAGCACTGTTATGTTTTTCCCGCATCCTTTTTAAAAGTGACTGGAGTGATTTGTCGTGGACACAGTGTGGACAGACAGACTTAAAACACCTCTCTGAACAACTAAGAAACATGAAATATCACGAGTTCATATGGAAAACCGTGTTAAGCTAACCACCTGTGTGCCTACTTTGTGTGTTTGGTGAAAAATAGTAAAATTGAGTGTTGTATTTCATACTGTTCCATTCCAAAATAATACTTAATATAGCTTCAAATGGTTAACTGTATATGTAAACTGCTGATTCTGATAAGGGAATTAAATCATTATTGTGGAATTGTAGTAATTTTACGACTTTTAACTTGAATGCATACTGGGTTAGGCAGGGAAATCTATTGGCACACCAGCCCCACCAAGATTTTTTTTCACCAGCCGCCACTGCCACCAAGTGTTGAAAGCTAGAAGGATAGGAGCTCGTTCCTGCCTGGTTAGATGTGGCATCAAGCTGCTGGCATGGTCAGATGTGGACCTCTGGGTTATGGGCCCAGCACACTTCCTCTGTGCCACTTTGCCATTTATTGTAGTACAAAGTGGGATTTGATTGCAAAGTTCAATCTACAGTCACCAAACAGTTGATTTGTTTAAATAAAAGGGAACATCAAACCCTTTGACCAGTTTGCCGTGACGCAGATTCGAACCGGGGTTACTTCGACCACAACGCAGAGTACTGACCACTATACGATCACAGCTGTGTGCTGACAGGCATTGTATGTGGAACAAAGAGGCTGCAGAAGGCAGTTCCTTGTTATCAATGGACTGTTTTGGGGTAACCTGCATTACTAAATCAGTCCATGAAGCTCAGAGTTGACCCAGTTTTAATTTATCAATAAATCAAATTTATATTTATAGCAGTTATTTTCTCCATTACACCACCAATGCCGCTTGTAGATCTAAAGTTTATAAGTATGGTCTTTTTTTGCTTTATTAAGCAAAATAAAAATTCAAAGTCCAACAGGTGTCAGTTCAACTTAATGATGTGAGAGGTGGAAATGACTTGTTGGTTAACTGAGCATAATGGACAGCCTGAGTGGGCTCCTGTAAAGCACTTTTTATTTTAAAAGAAGTTGAACTCAGATTGCTGGATTCTTGCTGGATTGGACATTTGGCCGGTGTTTGTTGTTCATCTAAGACCCCAGATGCATATGATGTGCGTTTTACCAAAAGAGGCTGTGCTAAACCTGAAAGACTCCTGGCATACTCCTCAGAGGTTACAGCGTAATATTAAAGTCACCACACCTGCTTCTCTATCCAGAGACATTTAACTGATTGTGGATTCAGTGCTTATTGACATTTTTCACAGTAACATAGCAGCTCAAAGTACAGTATTTTTTAAATATGTACATTTCCTGCAGTACTTTCTGACTGACTGAAGTGATAATTGTTCCTAGTTCCTAGTATGTGTATGGGTACACATCCGTTTTTTCCTTCTAATCAGTCCCAGCCACTGCTCTTTAGTTAGAGTTTCACCAACCAGACAGTAAACCTGCCCATGGTGCAGTTTTCCTTTAAAGTATATGAATACTTCCTGAACATTATTTATCATGTGACATAAGGTTTTTCACATACAACAATTCATCCATTCTAGCCCTCACACACTGTACACACTGCAGAGTCACGCAGAGGAAGCGTGCTGGGCCCATAACCCAGAGGTCGATGGATTGAAACCATCCTCTGCTAGCTAACTATTGAAACAGGCCAGTTAGCTCAGCTGGTCAGAGCGTGGTGCTGCCATCTTGGATGTTGTGATATATGCCGAAGTAGTTTGGTGTCTGATGCTGTCATCTTGGATGTGGCAAAGTGGAGAATCAGTGATCAGACAGTGAACTGGTGTAAATCTCAGGGTTTGTTGTTGGCCAACTTCTCCAAAGGCTGTCCTGAGATGTATGCCAAGATAGTTTGGTGTGTGATGCTGTATGACTAATCGCAAAAATTTTAATGGTCGAAATCGCTGAAATTGCATATTTCCTGTTAAAATACGAAGTGCGGCAGCAGCAAGCCGAACTTCCGATTGCGCAATACACCACAAACTGTACTACTGTGTCACACTACTACAGTGTTGTGGATTCCTTTATTGGGTGGTGTGAAAGTGACCACCTGCATTCTAACACCACCAAGACAAAGGAGCTTGTCACGGGTTCGTTAAAAAATTACAACAAAAATGATGGCCAAGCCGAAAAATATTGTTTGTGCTTTTTCTTTTTATGGCTCCCCAGGTGAAAACAGTGAAACGAGAAAACAAAAAAGCAAGTATTTACAGGACCATTCACAAGACTACTTACTAGGACAGCCAACACCACCATCAGATCCAGCACTCCCCTTCAAATGAGCTCAGTTCCCCTTTAAATACCCCTTTAACCCCTCCCCCGGGTAAACCAAAATACCAATTAAGGGGTTTTAAGGACAAAACAAAATAACAAAACTCCAAACCCAGTTTCCTGCATAGAAACTCAAAAAATGAACCAAAATGACTTCATAAAGTCTTCAAAACTTCCGGAACATAAACAATATAATAATACAGAACAAAACACCCAAAATGGTTAAGCCCTTGGTCATGTCACTGGCCAAGCGCGCTACTCTACGCTATTTCTAGCGTGAGGCGGAAGTGCTCCGGTTTGGCCCCTGGACCAGCGGGAATGACGCAGAGTTTGACAGGTGAATGTGTGGAAGCTCGGCGCCGAGTGTGCACCCTCGGATGCGCGCGCGATGACTGGTTCAGACGGGGGGGAATGTTCGTCGGGACTGTGCAGGACCGCGGGACACAGGGGCGAGCCTGCACGCAGCAGTTTGCCGCTCCCGTGGGAGAGACTTCTCCCCGTGCACGCGCTCCTGGCACCGCGCTCCCCTGGACCAGAGGGAGCACGGATACGTGGAGTCTGTGATGGACGCTTAGCGGAGCTCCATCACAGAGCTGCTGGTGGATTTCAGCAGGAGAAAATGTACCCCCTCTTTCTCTTTATTTCATGTATAATTTGTTTTATGTGATGCAGAATAAGCAGAAATACAGATGATACGTGATGTTAACATCCGGGAGGCAGCAGGACTGTGGAAAAAGACTTTAGACACACTTCCATTTTAATTTCATCCCTCAGTTGTCCTGGAGAAATAACAAACATTAATTCATATTCTGATAAGAACTTACTGTCAGTACAAACAATATGAGGTCATGGAATATGTGTGTAGCTGGGTCCAGGAGAAGAGCTTACACATTCACAATGGGTGAAAGGAACAGCAGGCTGACATTGTGTTACTACAGGAGACTCTTTTAGAAATGAGAAACAGCTGCTGATGTTCTCTCATGCTCAAGCTATGAAGCTGTGTACTGCTCATATATATCACCCAGATGTTAATGACCCCTCATTTTTTACTGCTTCTTCTCTTCAATCCTCAGACTCAAGACTCCCTTCTGTGGTGATTCCGGTGGGGCGAAGAGAGTGGCTCGTTGGTCTAGGAGTATGATTCTCGCTTAGGGTGCGAGAGGTCCTGGGTTCAGATCCCGGACGAGCCCTTATGACAATAACAATGTTAATAGGACAAACACAAGATAAATATGATAAAAAATGTTGTTCTAATGTTCAATTATTGGAAGAGAGTTAAACAGAGTATCCATCTGATGAAGTTGAGAAAGCTACTGAGGTCTGTTTTGAAAAGAATAGTCAACATTACTTGTAATTTCCACTTGGCCCCCAATAAAGTTTAATAGGATACCAAGAAATTTCCACCAACAGTGAAGGATGAGAGCAGGTGGATTTTGGTTTGAGTTTTGATGTCAAGGTGCCACATTTCCATTGAACAATGCTTTCATAAAATCAGGCCTAAGCATGGGAGGACAGAGGTCAAAGTCTGGTGACAGAGAAACATGGAGGACCATGTGAGGCTTTCACTGAGCTGGAACATCTGCTGGAAAGGTATACATTTAAGGAGAACTCATTCCAATACTTTGACATATGTTTGGGGTTTCCCCGTGCAGGTTAGAGTCATACGGACAATGACTTTCCTGAATGCAGTTTCAATCACATGCATGGGTACGTCCTGTCTGGCCAATACTTGTTGAAGGATACCCTTGGCAGGACGCGTAAGAATGAATGAATGAAAAAAATAATTGTTTGACTGAGCATAATGGACAGCTTTTTGAGTGGGCTCCTGTAAAGCACTTTTTGTTTCAAAACCAGTTCCACTGAGACTTGAACTCAGATTGCTGGATTCAGTACGATGACCTTTACACCTTGGAACCCTTTAGCTTTTATTGAGTAACAACCCTCTACCAGGAGAGCATTTATCACCATCCTGCCTCTATGCTATACTGTAGAATACGTTGATATTGGTAACAGGCTTAAAATACAGTAGCTGGAAAATGTTATCTTTTCATAAATAAAAAACCAGCAAGCATTTAAAGCTTGGAGGATATCAAATTGTTTCTGCCTGGTTTCGAACCAGGGACATTTCGCGTGTAAAGCAAATGTGATGACCACTACACTACAGAAACTGTGCTCTGGTGGTCCCACTGACATCTCTGTATCGGAAAGCAAACCAGCTGTCTACGTATAAAGTGCTTTTCCTGTAAAAGTTTGCAGCTAGTAAGGACTTAATCAAAAGCAGACTTTCAGAAGTGGTCATCAAACCAACACCTGCCAGAGACCTTAACCCAAAACCTTAAATTGGCACCTTGGATGGCTCAGTCTTCCCCATGAGGGACCCATCTTCCAACTGGAGATTTGTCATGCTGTTGTCTCTGGGAAAAGTAGACTTTCTATGGAAAATGAGTAGGATTGAGGTCAGTTGCTTGGGAAGCAGTTATGCTCTCCACTATACCACCAATGCCACTTATAGAGAAGCCTGTAAACATGTTGAATCATGTACAATCATGGAAGGGCTGATGAGTGGTGAAGATAATGGACTGCTAAACCTTCAATCTGCAGGGGATCAAGCACTAATGAAGAGTTACTGAGCTGTCAGCCACCATCCCTCTGCTGCAGGTCAAAGTGTAGGCAGTGTGCAAAAAGAGGAAGACGAACATTTCATTTAATACCTCATTCCCCATGGTTTGGTTAGAAAGCACCAAGGAACACATCCCCACAACCCTGTCTGATAAAACCACACATGTGGATCCATTTTGAACTATTACAGATATCAAACTTTGATCTTACAAAACAAAGTCAGGTAAAGGTTCATAATTACACTGAGTTCTTATTTTCAGTTGACCAGAGACAGTATTGGTGGAGAGCATAGCTGTTTTCAAGCAGTCAACCACAGTTTGCTTCCTGGCCAATGCTGCAGGTGTTTAACAAACATTTAGTTACATTTTTAAAAGAGCAAGCTGCTTTTTCTTCCCTGACCGGGAATTGAACCCGGACCGTGGTGGTGAGAGCACCAAATCCTAGCCATTAGACCATCAGGGGGATGGTGTAAAGTGGGTTATCTTACACTTTGTGGATATTGGATTTGCTTCAGCAGCTCTAAGTTATAGAAGGTTTTGAGTGTTCAGGATATTCCAGACAGAGTCTTTTGTGTCCCTGATGGAGGTTTTTACTGCATGTAATGTGTCTATGGTTGATGTTCTGCCTGAGTAGAGTAGGACAGGTGAAGGGGTTCTCCCGCATTGTTTATTCCCAGAGAAAAGGGTTGTTGTGGCCGAGTGGTTAAGGCGATGGACTAGAAATCCATTGGGGTTTCCCCGCGCAGGTTCAAATGCTGCCAACAATGACTTTTCTGAATACAGTTGAAATCAAATGTATGGATATATCCTGCTTGGCCAATACTTGTAATAGGATAAGCTCACATAGTAAAAGCAGCTACACAAAAAGATTCATTGAAGCTCAGTTGATATTTCACGAGACCCATCTTTAGACTCAATGCTAAAATCTTTGGTTTATACTATTCTAACTGTACAAAGACATATGGAGCAGGCTTCAGCATGACCTGGATGCCTGCTGTGGAACACATGAAATGTCCTACACCAAGCTGCCAGAGCCAGTGTGTAAAGACTGTTTGCTTGTTAGAAAGAGGGGGATTAAAATCATAATGGAGATACTGGAAATGGAGGCAGGGAAATCACCACTCCACAAACAATGTGTGAATGAACAATCATGGAATAGTTTTGGTCTTTGGAGTCTGTTCTTTTCTTTTGCTTATAAAGTACAAGATCAAATGGAAAATGTTTATTGTGAGAATGCCTTTGAAGGCATTCAATCAGAGCGCTGTGAGATAACTGTTGTTGTGATGTGACGCTATATAAATAAAACTGAATTGAATTGAACTTTCATATACAAACTATACTTTAAAACATGGGGACGTTTCTCCTCTTTCAGATAATGTAACTATCAAAGAGCTTCAGCTTTTATAATATGAGCTGTGATCTTCAGCGTCAGAGGTATCCTTCAAGGTTTACATTGAAAACCATTGTTAAAATCTGACTGAGAAATAAAACAGACCAAAAAAGTTTCATGTTTCATCTCTCCCGTTGGCACATTTCAAGCTGGATTTAAAAATGACAAACACAGACGCCTTTTTCAGTCTATTGGTATCACGCTTATTATGATGGCTCTTTTGGTTTGGGCTCAGGAGGTCAGAATGTGAAGGGAATCTTTGTTATATTTATTTAATTACTAACCACAAGGTTTTGCACAAAAAGTACTTAAACAGGACACAGCCAATACAGAGGACACATACTAGGAACCAGGAACAATTCATCACTTCAGTCAGTCAGAAAGTACTGCAGGAAATGCACATATTTAAAAAAAACTGTACTTTGAGCTTCTATTTTCCCTCTTCAGCCAACCAAACACCAGTTTTTCCCCTGAAAGATGGAGAGAATGAACCAAAGCAGGTTAACTCTGACAATGGTCATCCTTTTTAAGATAAAACATGTCCAACTGAGGAGGAAGTTTATATCAAAGCATCTGGCCACAGGAGACATTTTCACCTCAGTGAGTTGTCACAAAGTCTGACTTTTACTTAAAGTGAAGAAGACACTTCACACTCAGTTTAATAAGGCATCTGTGTCATGGTCCAGGACACACATGAGAATAAACAAATATTTTATGAATGACTGAAGATATTCAGGGCTCCACATGTTTCAAAGCTTTTTTCATACAAGCTCTACACAATCATAACTATATGGCCAGTATGGGGCTTGAACCCATGACCTTGGCGTTATTAGCACCACGCTCTGACCAGCTGAGATAACTGGCCTGTTTCACTATCGCGAAATAAAGTTTCTCCATCCATACTAAATCTATATCACAATAAACTGTTGTTCTGGGAGTGTTGAAGACAGTGGTTTGACAAGGAGTGCTAACAAAGTACATTGTTCCCATCTACTGTCTGCAAAAGGACAGGATCTTTACATTTTCAGTCTAACACTCTCCCACTTGAGTGGAAATGACCTGAAATGAAACATTTTCTACATGCAATGTACTCCCACCTGAGCTATTTCCAGCTATTTTAAGCCTGTTACCAATATCAACGTATTCTACTGTATAGCATAGAGGCAGGATGGTGATAAAAACTCTCCTGGTAGAGGGTTGTTACTCAATAAAAGCTAAAGGGTTCTAAGATGTAAAGGTCATCGCACTGAATCCAGCAATCTGAGTTCAAGTCTCAGTGGAACTGGTTTTAAAATAAAAAAAGTGCTTTACAGGAGCCCACTCAAAAAGCTGTCCATTATGCTCATTAAACCAATGATTTTATTCATTCATTCTTACACAACCTCCCAAGGGGATGAGCCCCATATTTTAAGAACCAACTGTTGAGATGCAAACAACGTACATGCAGCAGGTAAAAAACTTGAAGGGTTCAGCTAGCAGAGAATGGTTTCGATCCATCGACCTCTGGGTTATGGGCCCAGCACGCTTCCGCTGCGCCACTCTGCTGTGTGTGCTGTGTGTCAGGTTTAGAAGGCATCAATTGTCATGATCTCTCGTGTTAATGGTTTCAGTCAAACCAGTAAAACAAGGGGTGATCTCAGTGGTTCCCTAAGAGTCAGTGTCAGAGGTCAGCACCAACAACACCAAAACATTATTTTAATGAGGAATAATTAACTGAGAATTACCTAACCTGTTCTCTGAGGCCACCATAGACATAACACTACAACAAAGATGTTAGACCTCATGGCACAACGTGATGTTAAAATGCAGGAAGCAGCAGGGCTGTGGAAAAAGACTTCAGACACACTTCAATTTTAGTTTCAGTCCTCGGTTGTCTTGGATAAATAACAAACATTACTTCATATTATGATAAGAACTTACTGTCAGTACAAACAATATGAGGTCATGGAATATGTGTGTAGCTGGGTCCAGGAGAAGAGCTTACACATTCACAATGGGTGAAAGGAACAACAGGCAGAGATTGTGTTACTACAGGAGACTCTTTTATAAATGAGAAACAGCTGCTGACGTTCTCTCATGCTCAAGTTATAAAGCTGTATACTTCTCATATATGTCACCCCTAATTTTTCACTGCTTCTTATCTTCAATCCTCATAGGAGGGACTTCAACCTGGAGTCTGACTCTGGAGTGTACAGGCTAAGTCTCACAGGGAGTAAGGGAAAGTATCACTCCACACAGATTACTGAACTATCAGTGGATGATTTTGGTCTGTGAAGCTTGGAGTGGATCTTCTTTACCTATACAGGAACATGTGTCCTCTGTGTCCACCATAAGGTGCTGTTGTTGATCCTAAACTGTCACTGACATGATGATGAGGCTCTTCTTGTGCGTGTGTTGAGCAGCTGGAATCATCTCTCCTTCTCAGGCTTCTCTCGTGATTTCAGTTAAGCGGCAAAAGTGGCTCGTTGGTCTAGGAGTATGATTCTCGCTTCGGGTGCGAGAGGTCCCGGGTTCAAATCCCGGACGAGCCCTTATGAAAAACACAGGATAAACATGACAAAAAAGTGGGTCAAATGTTCAATTATCTAAATAGAATTAAACGGAGTATCCATCTGATGACAAGGACATTCTGTACAGAGGAAACAGTCAAATCAGGGAGAGGATGCTCTTAATTGGTGAAATAATCACATTTTACTTTGACAGCCTCATTAGGGGGTTTTCAGTTCTATCCAACGTATATCCCCACAGGATTGATATTCTCAGCAGGCCTGTGTAGCTCAGATGGTAGAGCATCATACTTTTAATCTGAGGGTCCAAGGTTCAAGTCCCTGTTCAGGCTTTGGTCCAATCGGCACTACTTTTTGTTATTGAGCTAAATGTTAGCATACCCAGGGCTAAGGGTGAATTGCACCTTTGGCAGATTGATATTTGTGTTTTAATTTTGCACTTGAACAGTAAAGAAGGAGTTCACTGTATCTGCTGATTTAAAGCATCCCTTTGTTCAATGACTGAAATCCTTAAGAAGGTGTTTCTCTTCTTTTTGTCTTTCAGCATCTATCCAAATGTTGCTCAGTCCAGTCTTGTGGGACACGAATGAGAGGAAAAGGGCTGCTGGATTAGTGGAGCGCTGACAATACCACCTTAATTGGCTGTATTTTAATGCATATTTTTGGGCTATATAAATGTAGGTTTATGTGGATTTAGGCCGGATGGAAAGAGTGGATTCAGGACTACAATTTGATATATCACAACTT
>CAJRST010021224.1:18951-49545 GCA_907169785.1 Menidia menidia | reverse complement strand
CCCCCGAGGGGCCCGAGGGCCAAAGGGGGCACACACCCACCCGCCCGTCATGGCATGCCCAGGGCAGCCCAGCACCCCCAGACAAAAGGAGGGGGGACACCCCCCAGGACGGGGAGGCGGCACCCCGACCCCAGAGCCCAGGCCCAGACCCCGACCCGTGCCCGAGCAGACCGGCCACCCGGTCCGGAGCTAGCACCGCCGCAACAGGGCCCCCAGGGGAACCCCGCCCCAGGCCGCAAGACAGCCCCATCCGAGGGCCCCCAAAACCACCAACCCAGTCAGGCACCCGGGGCCCCCACAGACATCCAACCAGGGCCCGCAACTCGATGGGCCACCAGAGTCCCGAATCCGAGGGACCCCCCCCAGACCCCCCCCTAACCACCCAGAGAAGTGAGACAACAGTCCGGCGCCCCCCCTCAGTGATACCGCTAATCAACGGGGACCAGAGAGAATTTAGTTCAGCTAGTTGCTGTTTGGTGGAGGCAGACATTAGTACCAAGCTAATATAGTCTAGGAGAAGATTTCTAAACTGATTAATACTAAGTTTATCTTTTGCTTTCCAGTTCATGAGAATAGTTTTCTTTGCAATGCATAAAACCGTGAGGACCATGTGAGCTGATTTCCTTTCTATGTTGATATCATTTAAATCACCAAGTATACACAGTGTGGGACGTGCAGGAATACTACACTTCAGCCATATTGACAGTTCCTTACAGACCTCCACCCAGAACTTGTGAACCGGTGCACAGGACCATATAGCATGTGCATAATCATCTGCTGTATTGTCTGTGCAATGTGTGCAGATATTTGAAGGTGTGAGACCCATCCTAAACATCCTTTGTCCCGTATAATGTGTTCTGTGGAGAGTTTTATATTGTATAAGCTGTAAATTAGGGTTTGTTGTCATACTGAAGATGTTCAAACATATTTGTTGCCAAAAGTGACCATCGGTGGTGAGGGATAGATCTGCTTCCCACCTCGAGGAGGGCAGACAAATAGTGTTGTCAGTCTTTGATAATAGCTTATATGTTTTTGAGAGAGTTTTTGGGGAGCAGATGTTAAAGTATTCTGCTACCTTCATTGGGAGTTCCAAATCCAATTCGTGGGTGACAAACTTCTTAGTTACTATGGATTTAAGTTGTTGGTATTCTAGAAATGTATTACTACTAAGCCCATACTGTGAAAGGAGCACATCAAATGGGATGAAGTGTCCATTTTGAATTACATGTTCCAGCTGACTTATTCCTTTGTTTTTCCATTGAGTAAAATGTAGCATTTTCTTGTTTTGGAGGATGTCAGGATTGTTCCAGATGGGTGTACACTTGCACGGTAAGAGGGAGGAGTTTGTGATTTTCAGGAATTCCCACCAGGCTGTTAGAGAAGTGCTGACATTAATACTTTTAAAGCACTTATGGCGCTTTAGATTTCGACTGATAAATGGTAGATCAGTGATTTCCAGATTTTCACAAAGTGTATGTTCAACATTCAGCCATGGTTCATCTTGGGGTTTGGGTTTTTGCCATTTTAGTATATAAGTAAGCCTATTGGCTAGGAAATAATGATGAAAGTTAGGTAGATCTAATCCACCACTGTCTCTGGTCTTTTGGAGAGTTTTTAAACTGATTCGTGGAGGTTTTCCTTTCCACAAAAACTTGGAAATACATGAGTCTAGGGATTTAAACCAAGTAGCAGATGGTTTTATGGGGATCATTGAGAAGAAATAATTAATTTTGGGAAGCACCATCATTTTTATGGTAGAAACCCTACCCATAAGTGATATGGGTAAAGAGTTCCAACGTGCAAGATCATCCTCAATCGTTTTTAACAGCTGAACATAATTTAATGAGGTTAGTTCTGAAAGCCTGGAGGAAATGTTTATACCCAAATATCTAATATTACTAGACTGTAACGTGACGTCAGGTATAATCTGGAAACAACAGTTAACGGGCAGAACTGTAGACTTGGCCCAGTTGACAGAGTAGTCAGAAAGTGCTGAGAAATCGTTTATCAGTGTGAACATACGGCTGACAGAAGCGTGTGAATTTTGGAGGAAAAGTAGCACATCATCGGCATAGAGGCTGATTTTATGCTCATTGTCTTTGGTTTGAATTCCCTTGATATTTGTGTCTTGTCTGATAGATGCTGCTAGAGGTTCTATAAAAATGGCAAATAGTGATGGGGAAAGTGGGCAGCCCTGTCTGGTACCCCTCTGCAGACTAAAGCTTGGAGAGGTTTGATCATTAGTCTTTACACATGCATTGGGAGAACTATATAGTATCTTTATCCAGTCTATAAAGCTAGATCCAAACCCAAATTTGCTTAGTGTTGCAAATAAGAATTTCCAGTTGACTCGATCAAATGCTTTTTCTGCATCCAACGAGAAAATTGTGGTTCCTAAGTTGTTGATGGTAGAAAGATCTATGATATTTATTAACCTGCGCATGTTAGTGGATGACTGTCTACCTTTTATAAAACCTGTCTGATCGGGATGTATTATAAAGGGAGTAACTTTTTCCAGTCTACTAGCAAGGGCTTTACAAATTATTTTTACGTCTACGTTTATTAATGATATTGGGCGGTAACTGGATGGAAGAACAGGATCTTTGCCTTGTTTATGCAGAAGAATAATATTGGCAGAGTTCATGCTTGAGGATAAGCTATTATTCTCCTTCACTTGTAAAACCATTTTATAGAATGTTGGTGCCAAGTCCGTCCAGAATTCTTTGTAGAACTCTGCCGGAAAGCCATCTGGTCCTGGGGCTTTATTGCAAGGCATATATTTTAGAGCTTCGTGGAGCTCTCTTATTGAGAGATGTGAGTCCAGATCCTTGGTCTGTTCAGATTGTAGTTTTGGAAGAGTCATATTACTAAGAAACTGATCTATTTCGCTATCCTGCGGATTATTTTGAGAGGTATATAGAGTTTTATAGAAGTCTCTAAAGGTTTTATTGATTACGTCAGCGTCGTGGGTAACATTCCCTTCTGAGTTTTTAACTGAGACAATTCTTGTTTTGTCTTTGTTGGTCTTTAACTGGTTAGCCAAGAATCTTCCGGATTTATTGCAATGCTCAAAGTTCTCTAAGCGAAGTCTTTGTATCATAAACTGTGTCCGTTTATCAATAATTCCATTTAACTCAAGTTTAGCTTTTCTCAGTTCCTTCAGTATTTCTTCGTTTTGGGAGGCGCTGTGGGTGGTTTCCAGTGATTTGATCCTAAGTTCTAGTTCTGATATCTTTGAGTTTTCTTTTTTTTTCTTATTCGATGAGAAAGATATTATTTTGCCTCGCATTACTGCTTTCCCTGCTTCCCAAAGAGTACAGGCGGACATTCCTGGTAGGTCATTATTTTCCAGATATATAGACCATTCCCTTTTAAAGTAATCGACAAAATCAGTGTCTTTAAGCAATGATGTGTTAAATCTCCAGTTCCTACTCACCGGTGCATTCCTTTTAATCTTTAGCTCAACCGAAACTGGTGCATGATCACTGATGGTGATGGAGTGGATTTTGGTGTCTGATAGATCACACATCAGAGACCTACTGATTAAGAAGTAGTCTATTCTAGAATATGAGCCGTGTACTGGTGAAAAGAAAGTAAATTCTCTCAGAGTGGGATGGTGGGAGCGCCATGCATCACAAAGACCAAAATCACTCATGTACTGTTTAATAATGTCTGTGGACTGCCAGTTCCGCTGACCTCTGGTGTTACTAAGCCTGTCTACTCCTGGGTCAAATGCCATGTTGAAGTCCCCTCCTATGACAAATGCATTATCTGAGTGCTCAGAGAGTGATGTGAAGAAGGAGTGGAAGAATGAGGGGTCGTCAACATTTGGGCCATATAGATTAGCAATGCATAAATTCTTACCTTGGATGGACAGGTTAACTACTATATATCTACCCTCGGAATCTGTAACTGTGCTTTTTACGGCAAAAGTTACCTTCCTATTTATCAAAATAGCTACTCCTCTCTGTCTGGAGTTGTAACCAGCTGTGTATACGTGGGGAAACTGGTCCGTGGTAAGCACATCGCCTGCAGTCAGATGGGTTTCCTGTAATAAAGCGATGTCTGCTTGCAAGTCGTTCAATGCGTTGGCTATTTTTAATCTCTTCTCTCTGGTCCCGGCTCCGTGCACATTCCACGAAACAAACCTCATTGTGGACATGCTACTATTCATTTAACAGTTGGGTGAGTGAATGCCAAAGGATTTGTGATAGCGTTTGCCCCCGGTCGCATGTGTCATACAGGTGCTCGACAAATTTGTGTCTATTACAACCATGTGTGTGCAAGCCAGCAGCGTTGTGTTTCCCAACGGAGTCCCTGCTTGTGCCTTGAACGTTATCCTTAAGTGTGCTGGAATAGAAATGCAGCCAGATGAAATATAATGACAGAAGTGAGAAAGAAAAAAACAAAACAAAATAAAGGAAACAGTGCAGAGGAGTAAAAATATTGAAAAGAAAAACCCAGTGCAAACCCGAACAGAACATAACTTTTACACAGTAGTGCTCTGTGCTGTGGGACTGTGGCAGTGTAACTATTGGGGAGGCAGTATGTCTGTCTTAATAGTTCGCTGTTTACTGTTAGACACCTGTTCATAGGAGTATTGTTTGTGCAGCCTGTGGGGATAACTAAATGAAATTTATAAAGAGTAACTCAAGTTAATATCAATAGGTTGAGTGGATATCACCTGAGTTAGTAGAGCCATGGGGTGGTTTCATGATCGCGGTAGAGCTGCCCGTTGACAAACAATTTGTCCACCGAGACCACGGCACGGGAACCTCCTTCCAGGAATCTCTTCCGGATGGGGAACAGGACCCTGCGTCTGTCCAGGATTTCCCTTGGGAACTGGTCGTTGACACCAAAGTTCGTTCCTTTCAGCTCCCGGCCACGGCTCCTCACCACAAGCTTCTGTTTATGGTGCTCGAACTTTGCCACGATGGGTCTTGGCCTGTGGGCGTCAGGCCTCTTCCCTCCCAGGCGGTGCACACGATGGAAGCTGATGTTATTCACTGTTTCTTCCGGAAGCTTTAGTTGAGTCTTGATAAAGTTTTTAATAGTGTGCTCAGGGTCCTCATCTGGTTGCTCCGGAATCCCAGAGAAAACGAGGTTGTCCCTCATACTGCGGGCCTGGAGGTCAATGATTGTTTCTTTAATCTTTTTGTTTTCCTCAGAGACTCGGCTCATTCCCTCCGTTAGGGATTTCACCGACTCTCTGAGGGTCGCGTTCTCCGTAGCCAGCGCCTGCACCTGTTGCTGGCTGAACTCCAACGACTCCCGCAGTGCTTGGAACTCCTTATGTAGAATTTCTACAAGGGACAACCGGGCGTCGAAACTGGACAATCTAGTGTCTATTGACAGCAAGATTTCCGCCGAATCCCTGGTGGTGGGAGACATCGCCCCAGGTGACTCTTCATTTCGGCTCCGCTTGGCGCTAGCGGAGGCTTTCCCTGTCGTCGCTTGGTTTGTTTTGCCCATCACGATCCGGTCAAAGCACTCGTCAATGAACTCCGTCAGGCTGTCAGTGCTATCTTCAGTGTACTCCAGCTTTCGGGTTAATTATTCCTCCGGAATGTGTATTTCCTAAACCGCGAGCAATAAATCTATATTTACTCAACTGTTTGTTTTGTTTTTAGCTCCGCGCCATGTATGTTGAATCTGCCGACAGTCCCACAGAATCTCGCGATACTACTGCATCTCACGCTCTCTCACGATCTCACGCAGCAGTCTGGTCTCCAATACCCAGAAAAAGAACCTTTAAAATATTCACTTGTGGAAAGTTACCAGAGAGAAATTAAGAAAGTGATTATACGTATATTGATTTCCCTAACAGCAACCACCCGAGCCGCATGTCGCTTGGACTGTCGATACCCATCGGCTGGCTCTGGAGTCCCAGAGGCCAAAAAGGCCCTTCGAGGATTACCGCCACAACAGGCATTGGCCGCCCTGCGACCGCAGCTCTGGGAAGCTCTGGAAAGCCCCCCCCCCCCCCCCCCAACCGGGGCCAACTCACAACCAGGTAGTGGTCAGTGGAAAGCTCCGCCCCCCTCTTCACCCGAGTGTCCAAGACATGTAGCCGCAGCTCAGCCAAAACTACAACAAAGTCGATCATTGAGCTGCGGCCTAGGGAATGCAGGAAAATGACAACCAGAACCATTTAAGTAAGAAATGTTTGTACTTTATTTGAATGATTAATGACCACTCACACTGATTCAGTAACAGAACAAAAAAGAAAAACACAGAATTAACACCTTCAGTCAGGGATAAAAAAACCCCTCATGGGGCAGCAGGAGGCTGTTGGAGGCCCAGCCCCCAGAGGAAACCCAAGCTGACCATCAGAGGTCTGAAGGGCTGCTGGAGACAGGAGGGCGTCTGGATTCAGACTAAATGGAGGAAACGACTCCAGTGAAGCTCTGGGATGGGGCACTATTCAGCTCTGAGCTGTTTGGGGGGATCAGAGCCAGAGGCTCCTGAAATGAAACCACTAAGATACTGAGAGGTGCTGAACACAGTCCAGTTCTGTTTGGGTTCTGCTCTTTGGGGTTTCTACACGCTTAGATGATCTGAGGAGCAGAAACAGGAGGAGGACTCAGAGCTGCTTTGGTTCTCTTTGTTCCACCAGAAGATGCTGCAGTTCCTCTGTAAACAGGGAGGCTTTCGTAATAGATCAAAGCAGCAACAGCAACTAATACTCAGAGGATAGAAACTGTAAGGCCAACGGTCAGACCCAGAGATCTTCCTCCCTCCTTGCCTCCTCTCTCTCCTTGGCTTCTTCATCAGGAGTAGGAGGAGTCTTCTTCCTTTTGCGAAACAAGACAGCAGCCATAACAGCAACGATCCCCAAAACTGATGCAACCAGACCCAGAACCAGGCCAGGAAGTCCCCAACCTACAGGTCCCCCCTCCTTGTGTCCTTGCCTCCTCCGTCTTTGATTCGACTTCTAAGACCTGAAGGTCTCATTCAGGATGAGCTGGATTTCAGGGCTGCTGGCGGCTGTCTGAGTCCCAAGATGTTGAACTGATGTTGACAGTGGAGACATTTCAGTCTCATCCGGCTCTGTTGGTTCTGCTGGTTCTGTTGGAGGCTGACGGGAACACAACTTCAACCATGCAGGTTTTCTGTAATAGATCAAAGCAGCAACAACGAATACACAGAGGAGAGAAACTAAAAGGCCAATGATCAGACCCAGAGATACACCCTCTCCTCCCTCCTTGTCTCCTCTCTCCTTGCCTCCTCCCTCCTTGCCTCCTCTCTCCTCGGTCCCTGCAGGAGAGAAGCAGGTGTGAGTGTCAGCGGTCAGCAGCTGATGACTGAAGAACAACAGAATCCATTTCCTCTCCAAACTGCTGTCCCACATGATCTCCTGCCCTCTGATCACTGCACTCAGACCAGTTGCTTTCTGCAGAGTCTCATCAGAAGCATCTTTACAACACAAACACCTGATCTGAAATGTTTCACTCTACCATCAACAAGCAGGAAGCTGCTGCAGCTCTCACCCACCAACACACTCACCTGGAGGAGGAGGAGAAACTTCCAGATGGATGGTGGAGATTAACTCCAGGCCTGATAGAGGAGAACGCTGATAAACTCTACACTCATATGTTGCTGTATCATTTATCGTCACATTGTTCAGAGTCAGAGACGCGTCTCCATCCTTCATCTGTCTGTCCTGCAGATCCACCCGGTTCCTAAAGGATGGATGCTGGCCTTCTGGCTCCGAGCGACCATCTCTGTAGAAAATAACAACCTTTTGATCCAGATCAGGTCTGATCCACTCCACAACTATGATCTCTGTCTCCTTTCCAGTTTTACATGGCAGAGTGGCGTTCTGTCCAGCTTCAGCTGTGATTCTCTGTCCTGTAGAGAGGAAACAACACAGAGCAGAGAGGTTAAAGAGCTCAGAGTGGAGCTCTGCATCTCCACATCAGAACCAGAGGGAGCACACAGCACAGGCTCATAATTGAAAGATGAATGAGACCAATTATTACCATGAAACAAAGTCTGACTATCTTTTGCTGTATTTACAATAATTGTTTGAAATTAAAAAACTAAATGAGAAACTCCATCAGTAGAAATGAGTGAAAACAGAAGTGAAGGATCAGATGCAGCATGATGGATGATTAACAGGTTAATCCTCCCTGACAGGCTTCCAGCTACTGAAATTAAGTCAATCATAAAAAACTGAACACAACAAGGTCCTCCAGTCCTGTTTGTTACCAATATTTCAGTGGCGGACCGTGAATTTCACAGCTAGGCCTTCAGTAGTGCTCCGTCTGAATCAATTCACCCCTCGATAACTGTTTTATGGTTATAGAAATAATCTTATTATGTAGAAATACAGTAGGGATGTCCCGATCCAGCTTTTTGTATTAAAGTTGAAAGTTATTTAGCCAACTTACTTAGTTGTCAGACTCATGTTGAACAGGGATGTACTCTGATAACTTAATGTTTAGGACACAGACCTGTGGGTTGGGAGATGCTAATGCTAATGCTAATGTGGGATTGAACGTTAAAAAAAAATGGATCTGGAGTCTGGATGGGCATTCTCTCATGCCGGCCGATACGATCCAAATATCAGTTCGGGGCAAGCCTACAATACAGTCTAAAGATCAGGGGTGCACAAGTCTTCTACTACTGCAGCTACAGCTGCGACCGCCCCCCAAAAGAAAATTAAAAACAAAAAAACCCATCAATAATATCCTCATAAACTTGCAATATTATTTAGGAAAAAAACAACATTTTACACACTTACTTTTCTTGAAAAGTCGGTCTTGAAAATGGCCTTGACAGTAACTCTGCCACCAAATCATAAAATAGCTATTACACCAACACAAGAATATGGTTTGCTAGCGTTGGCAGGTACGCTATCTGACTATCCAATCAGCGGGTGTGAATACGGGGACGTTGCCTTTGGCCTTCTAGAAGGCCCTGGTGTCACCAACCTAAAATCTGATTGGTTAAAGCAACAGCGTACTCGACATGTATTTTCTGTGGGGGGGGGGTCCTGCAGAACGGATTGTGAAGGCCTCCTGGCAGACATCTTTGACTTTGACCCTGCCTAGCGACAAATGATGGCTGAAATCTGATTGGTTAAATGCTTTTATATGAAAATGTATGTCTGGAAGCAGCACAACCAGAGGAAACCAATGAAAGGAAGCTGACAGACTATTTAGAGATATTTAATAAGTATTCACGGACAAATTATAATTAACATCAGTCTGTGATTCAGATATTTTCTTAGACCTGCAGAGAAGGCCTTGCAGGCCCTGAAGGCCCACCACTGCAATATTTACAAAACTCTCCAGTTCAAATTTGCATGGAAACTATCCAGATGGAAACTATCCGGTAGTTAACGGGATCGGTCCGTCTCTTGACCGTCTGCTACCAAGTCAGAGCCGCTCCCACATTAACCGAAGCTTTGTTTACATTTTCCTCCAAAAGTCGGTCAGGTTTTGTTGTCGTTCTTCAAGAAGTGATACAGATTAGTTTAATTTCCGTCTCATGTCGTAAACTCACCCTCAGCAGAGAAAACGAAGTCCTTAGCCAGCAAAAAAGTATAAAACAGGAACCTTAAAGCAAACATTCCTGTTCCACTCTGGTCCTGATCCACCTGTTACAGCCCAATTAGTTCAGTCAAACTCTGTGTTGAAGTTGAACTATTACTAGGGACGAATGCGGCCCGGTCCAAAAATGGCTGTCCGAGAAAATGGTGGTAAATGTACAGACGTAGACGCATGCACATGCGCATGCGCATTCACCATCAAGACTTCCTGGATCTGAACAACGCGATATTTCACTGTGATGTCACCGTCTATCTGAGTCCGTCCTATTTAAAACTTCTTTTGAGGCACTTTTAGTTACTTTAACTGTTTTAGGTCACAAATAAAACACACCAGACTCAAATTTAATCTTAATTATTTGTAATTCCACCACTGAGAGGCACCAGATAAAATCAAAGGAGAATTTAAAACTTTAAATAGACCTTTAAACAGAAATCCATCAGTAGAATCTGAACGCTGCTCCATGTTCAGCCCAGACACAGCAGGTTTTGGCCTATCAAAGCCTCTGTTTAAATCCAGGATATTTCCAGCTCCATAAGGATAATTTAGTTTGGGTTCGAGTCCTTTTCCTGCTCTTTCTGCCATCCTGCTTTCCGAGCCAACCAACATTTGGAAAAATAACAATCCAGACAACAGGAACAAGAAGCTGTACACTGAAAACTGCAGCTCAGTTTTCTGTCAGCAGGATTA
Source organism: Menidia menidia (assembly GCA_907169785.1). Classification (NCBI taxonomy): domain Eukaryota; kingdom Metazoa; phylum Chordata; class Actinopteri; order Atheriniformes; family Atherinopsidae; genus Menidia; species Menidia menidia. The sequence continues at coordinate 39,301 of CAJRST010021224.1, read as the reverse complement.
ATAGTAGTGGTCCCAGTGGACTTACCTTCGACGAGGCTCAGAGGTGACAGCTGATGGCTGACTGATGCCACACCTGTAAGGTGAGCTGCTTCCTGTTCGACTGGTTTCATCAGAAACGCCCATCAGCAGCTCTTTTTTCTCCATTCTCCCTTTCTTTAAAAAAGTTTTTTGCTAGACAAGTACAGACAAGCACACCTTGTTATTAGTAAGGTAGTATTATCTTAAATGAGTCTCTGTTCCAGATGACTCATGCAGACCCAGAGAAGTTCTTCATTTTTAACTATGTACTATGTTTTATTTAAACTTTACACTTTCCTGAGAAACTACAGAACAATGAAATAGGATTCTTCCCACTTCAGAAGGGGGGCAGCAAGTCTCAGCACCCGATGAGCTGTGAACAGACTGTAAACAAACACTGACAAACCCAGAAAGGCATCTGGACTGATGGAGGTGTAAACTGGGAGTCTGACACAAGAGGGAAGCAAAGCCCCACAGAGCAAAGTCTGAACAAACACTGAAGACAGGAGCTCTGTTTCCATAACCGTTTCCATGTTTTTATTCACAAAATAGTGAAGGTCTGCTGGTCATATTAAGGTGATACAGCCCTTTAACAACACTCTGATGGAGGCCATTTCAGCTTTTCCGGATCTCTGTAGGAGGACTCTTCAGCGTTTACTTATATTAAACACATCGTTTTGGGGGAAAATATTTGAAAATCCAGGTCAGAAAACACTTTGGACACAGATATCATCGTTTCGTCACATGTCCTGGATCAGGCCTCTGATTGGTCACTTTATTCCTCTCTCACCTCAGAAGTGATGCTCTGTGGTGACGTCATCGTAGTCATCGTCCAATCCCGGCTCAGCCTAGAGGGGCGGGGCCGTTTCCACAGAGACGGGCTGTTTACTTCCTGTAATCAGAGCAGGTGAGAAAGAAAATGAAGAGATCAATAAAAGAAGGAGAGTTCAGGCCTGGAAATCAGTGACTGATTGATTATTTATTGATTGATTGATTGATTGATTGATTGATTGATTGATTGATTGGTTGATTGATTGATTGATTGATTGATTCATCGACTGATTGGTTGATTGATTGATTGATTGATTGATTGGTTGATTGATTGATTGATTGATTGATTGATTGACTGATTGATTGATTGATTGATTGATTGATTGATTGACTGATTGATTGATTGGTTGATTGATTGATTGATTGATTGATTGATTGATTGATTGATTGATTAATTTATTAGTTGATTTGCAAATTTGATTGATTCGCTGATATGTGTATGGATTGATTGATGATTGGTTGATTTATTTATTGATAGATTCACTGACAGATTTATTGAATGTTTGAGTGAGTGATGGACTCATTGATAAGCCTTCAGCTTTGATTTTTCCCCTCGAAGTGTCCCTTAATGCAACATGTGGAGACTCTGAGGACAGAAACAGCTCCTACTTCTACTCTGGCTGATGTCTTCACCCTCTCTAAGGCTGAATCCAGCCACTCTCCAAAGGAAACCCATTTGCATCCATATTTATTACAATTAATTCCAATTCAAAATTAATTAGAGGCCATAAAACTCTGCAACACAAACATTACCAGGACAAAAGGAACTGACGTGGTTTTAACATTAACTTTAACTTTAAAATGGAAGTTGAATTAACATGTAATTGCATGTTCCTTTAACATAGAGAGAAATATTTCTTAAATGGATAATGTAGTGTTGTGAGTTGTTTAACCTCACAGTGTTGAGTTTAAACAACAATTGGTCAATAATAAAACAACTGGTAGAACTGAATTATGCAAGTTGAAAGGATATATTATTGCAGTTTCTTTGACAAGAGAAGGTGAGTTTTGGTGAGTGGATAACATAATACAGTTATTAATTTCAACTCGGAGTGTCCAGTTAAAACAATGAACTTTGGGCTACTTTTAAAACTGACCTCACTAAGTTGAATGAAGGCTTTTCATGAAAATGATTTAACTTGTGTTTTTAAGGTGGCAGTTAAACTTAAAAAATGAAGTTAAACCGCCTTGATAATCTAGTAGCTGTGCGGGGCCGCAGCGTAGCCTAATGGCTAGAGCGGGCGGCCCATGTGCAGAGCCTCTTCTCGCAAGCGGGCGGCCTGGGTTTGATTCCAGCCCATGGCCCTGATTCCACCACTGGAGCTAGACGGAGGCAGGACTCAGCAGGGGTCAGGAAACTCTGTTGAAGAACTGCTCCACACTGATCCAGAATCAGTTCAGAGACTGAAGAGTAGTGATGGTCCATTTGAAGCTGGGGCTCCATGGTTACTGACATGTGGAGGTAGAGACCGCACAGCTTCTACCATTGGGTTGTACATTATTACATGGAATGGTTTTTATCTGTTCAAAAACATCAGACACATTCTGTACAAAGGGGGACCACACCATGGAACATGTTCAACCAAGGAGAGTTTATTCAATTATTAATAAAAGATACTTATGATTTCACTCCAAGAAATACATGTTCAAAGCATCACAACAACATATCAGACACAACTTTCTCAGGATATTAACCATGATAGTTTTGGTCCACCTGCTGTTTGGGATGAGGATAAAGAATGTGTATTATGATTATGACAAAAATACATTAAATATACAGTAGGTATACTTCCTGAACATTATGTGACATGAGGCCTTCAGATATATAACAATTCATGCCTTCTTGCCCTGACACAGCACACACAGCAGAGTGGCGCAGTTGAAGCATACTGGCCCCATAACTCTGAGGTCGATGGATTGAAACCGTTCTCTGCTAGCTGAAACCCCCAAGAAGTTTGCCTGCTGTGGTGATTTTGGTGATTTTGGTTGAGTGGTCAAAGAGGCTCGTTGGTCTAGGAGTATGATTCTCGCTTTGGGTGCGAGAGGTCCCGGGTTCAAATCCCGGACGAGCCCTGCTATTTTCATACAGGCATTATATACATCTGGGTAAAATAAAGGAAACAAAATAAAGGAGGCAGCAGACTTTGAAAAAGACTCAACTTTACTTGATGCTTCATGTATCCAAAACAAAATTGTAGGTTGGATTCTAACCTGAGCGTGCAGATAGCAAAGACTTGGCTGTCCAAGATCTTCATCACTCACCACCCCTTCCATGTTTCAACACATACAGACTTTTCTGTAAGTGGCATTGGTGGTATAGTGGTGGAAATAGCTGCTTCCCAAGCAGCTGACCCGGGTTCGATTCCTGGCCAATGCATCTCAACTTATACATCAACTTGCGATTGCTACCTGTTTCCTTAAAAAGTTATGTTACAGACAGACAGAAAATGCTCAATCCTACTCATTTTCCAGAGAGATAGGAAAGATTGACTGCTATTTCTGACCTCAACACGCTACTGACTAAGACCACTGCGTTTCTTTACATTGTGTCGGGTCTACTTTTCCCCACAAATCCGTATAATGAAAAGCCCAGGGACAACAGCATGACAAAGCTCCAGCTGGAAGCTGGCTCCCTTATGGGGAGCTGAAAGAACTTGTGTATACGTGCTATTTTTAGTTGTTTCTTCCACCCATCAATTATCGTAACCTTTTATGCCCTAATGGGGTCGCGGGGGAACTGGAGCCTATCCCAGTAGCCAATGGGGAGAGGCATGGTTGTAAAAGGTCTTTCACAGAGAGTCAGACCAGCTTCACTTACTTTCAGGAACTACAGGCTGACATCACAAAATCTTTGCTCTCTGCACTGGTTAAAATCCAACAAACAATTTCCTTTGGGATCAATGATGTATCAATTAAAGTTGAGTCGTTTCAAAGTCCTGCCTTCTCCTGCATGTTAGCATTAGATATCCTCCTGTATCTTTGTTCATTATGTCCACTGGAGAGTCATTGGTGGAATCGTGAAAAAAAAAATCTGCATTTTTTTCAGAAACAGGAGCAGATGCTAATCCAAAATCTTAAAAGGAAGTGAACAACCATGTACCTGAGGTGCTGTAGCTTAGCTGGTCAAAGCGTCTGTCTAGTAAACAGGAGATCCTGGGTTCAAATCCCAGCAGTGCCTGAGTATTTCAAATTACTTCTTGTTCTTCACACAGTTAACTCTTGTGCTTTAGCTATAGAACAGTCTGTTGCTCTCTAAACAATTGTGTCCCAGAACTTCAAGGATACTTTCTTTTCAGTTTTTTATTGAAAAGATTACAAAATAATGGTGGCACGACGGTGTGGTGATCAGAAGTGTCGCCTCACAGCAAGAGGGTTCTAACAACTTTCCTAACAGCTGAGTGTTTCACACAGGTAACAGAAAGTCATACCAACTGGTTCATGATTGGATTTGGACCTGGTCAATGTTGTGTCTCCTTTATCCAGCATTCAGTGAAGTACACCTACACTGCTGGCCTGAAACACACATGCAGAGATACTGGCCATGACAAGGACATTCTGCACAGAGAAAACAGTGAAGTCAGAGAGGATGCTAGTAATTGGTGAAATAATCATGTTTTACTCTGACGGTCTCATTGGGAGGCTTTTGGTTCTATCCAACGTACAGCCCCACAAGATTGATCGTCTCTGCAGGCCTGTGTAGCTCAGTTGGTAGAGCATCAGACTTTCTGTGGGATGGCATCGCCCTGGTCTCCAGCACCACTGTGAGAAATCTTGGATTCATCTTTGATCAGGACATATCGTTTAACTCTCACATTAAGCAAATTTCAAGAACCGCCTTCTTTCACCTTCGTAATATCACAAAAATTAGGAGCATCCTGTGTAAAAATGATGCAGAAAAACTAGCCCATGCGTTTGTTACTTCTAGACTTACTGCAACTCCATATTATCAGGCTCTTTAAAAAAGTCCATTAAGACTCATCAGCTGATCCAGAATGCTGCAGCACGTGTTCTGACAGGAACCAGTAAAATAGATCATGTTTCTCCTGTCTTGGCTTCTCTACACTGGCTTCCTGTTAAATCTAGAATAGAATTTAAAATCCTTTTCCTTACGTACAAAGCTATTCATGGTCAGGCCCCATCTTATCTTAAAGACCTCTTAGTACCTTACTGCCCTACAAGAGTAGCTCCCAGAATGAAGGGTTATTGTGGTTCCTAGAGTCTTCAAAAGCAGAATGGGCGCTAGAGTGTTCAGCTATCAGAGTCCTCTTTTGTGGAACCAGGTTCCAGTTTGGGTCCGGGAGGCAGACACCGTCTCTACATTTAAGAGTAGGCCTAAGACTTTCCTTTATGATAGAGCTTATAGTTAAGGTAAGTCCACCCCTAGTTGTGCTGCTATAGGACCAGACTGCCGGGGGATTTCCCATGATGCACCGAGCTGCCCTTTCCTTTCTCTCTCTCCCTCTTGGTGGAACCTCATTCCATTAACGATGTCACTAACTGGACTCTCTCCTTTCCCCGTAGTCGTGTGCTTTCTCATCCCCCTTCTCTCTCCTCTCTCCTCCTATCACTTTCTGCAGATATTCCTGGCTCTGGAGCTGTGGGGTCTGGATCTGTGATTGGGAGTTTCCTGCTGTCCCCGTGTTCCTGCTCTGCTACAATTACAGCCACTGTTCATAGTCTTATTGCTATCATTACTGCTATCATCATCATTAGTATCAATACATTTATTATTTTTCATCCAGTCTGTGTGTTACTGTGTAGGCATAAAGCACAACGGCAGAGCTTTTTCCCTCCCTGTGTCTCCTAGTGCTGCTCTTGGTGGGAACTGTTTTTATTCTGTAAATAACTCTGAGGTGCTCTGTTTGGAAAGCTGGGAGATAACTGTTGTTGTTGTGATGTGGCGCTATATAAATAAAATTGAATTTAATTTAAATCTGTCTCTTTTTGCAAAGACTCAGGTTCTGGGCGATCCTACACAAGTCCCCATCCCAGAGCCAAACAAATTTCGTCACCAGCAGAGATCACTTGCCAGAGTTACTTGAAATGGTGGTAAATACAGAAAGTAAGTGTTTATTGAGTCAAAGTGACAAAACAAATAGCTGACAGTTACATACCCCCGGTTTGGTTTTCATGCACCACCAAATCTCAAAATAAAACATCTCAGATGTGGATAGAAATGAAAAAAATGCATTTGAATTGGGTCATAAAGTAAGAAACTCAAAATAATGAAACCACCTCCAAACTTTTCTGCTTTATGAGAAATCTGTGGAAGAGAAGTTAGTGGTTGAATGGATAATCTGGGCTGGGATCATTTGTGCATTTCTGCCTTTACAGTCATTGATTGGACCTTATTCGCGTTGGTCATGTTGTTGTTGTTTTAAAGATTGAAAGCTTTAAATGCACAATTCAAAGACAGCAGCGTGTTTTTGAGGTTCCATCCTCAGAGTGGACTTTCCAGCAGTTTCTGAGCAACTTTCTCAGCTGATTGGAAGTCTTTTAGCACATTTCCTCAGCCCTGGGGCTCAGCAAGTACGATATGGAGCTGCAGCATTTCAAAGATTAATGAACTTTTTGTGGCCACATTTTAGGTTGTGCAAAAGTCCCCGAGTGGCTGTAGACCCCCAACAGCCTCCATTGTCAGGGTTCAGGCCCCTCACCACAGCTTCAGCTCTCTGGAAAAGTAGGGGTCAACCTCCCTGAGAGCCTCTATCAGAGTTTTGCTGCTTTCATGTCCCTTCCTCATCACAGTATCAATCACATCTGGAGCTTTCTCTGCTCTGGGTTTCTTCTTTGCTGTCTGCATCTCCTCATTAATCATAGCACCGTGCTGAAGGAGTTTATCCAGCAGCTGGTTCAGCACAGAATCAGAGACTCCATTAATGAACTGCACCCGGACAGCAAACAGTCTGTCCTTTGCTTGGAGTCCTGGGATATCCCTCTATGAAGATTCCCGTCTGGGACCTTAAAGAAAAGCAGAGAAATGAAGATCAAAATCATAAGTCAAACAGCTATTGGCTGATGGTTCAAACATGATATCAGGCTGACATGTTTTAGGCCTAAAGACTCTGATCTGACTCTGGGTGGATTAGAGGAGTGACACCAGACAGCTGATCCTGGGAAGTCTGACTCTGAATGGCTTTTCTCCTCAAAAACTGTTCAAACATGCAAACACAAGAGTTTGAGCTTTTGATTCTTTGTGTAATTCCAGAGGTTTTAAGACTAAATCCCAGGTAAAGAATCCTGGAGTTTGATTGGACTCAGACCTGAACTTCAGCAGTTACATCAAAGCTCAAGCTAAGACAGCTTTTTCCCTCTTCAAACTGCCCAATTAGAGCTTTATCCTGTTTGTGATCCTTTCCTCTGCCCTCCACAATCAGAGTCCAGTCCCCACCCATCCTGCTTCCTGCAGGCTGGACTTTTTTGCCATAAAGACTCCACAGCGTGCCATCTAATAACCCCGAGCGGCACAGACTCCCCCCGTTGACACTGGCTGTGGACAGGCACTCACAGCTTTTGTCTCTGGAGGATTTCTTCGTCCAGCCACTAAACCTTTGGAGCAAACACAAGCAAACAGAGAGTAGAGAGTAGAGAGTAGAGAGAGAGAGAGAGAGAGAGAGAGAGAGAGAGGCTGCAGTCAGTCACTGTCCCATCATTCCCTCAGGAATAACCAGTTTATTTTACGAGACCCATCAAAGTTAAGTAGCCAGTGAAGAAGAGTAAAAAACATTTTGTTAAATATTCTGACAGGAAACAACCCAAAATAAAACATTTAAGTCTCTTTGTGTAATTAAAAAAGCTATCTCAGTCATCCATGAGAGCTGAGCATGACCACCAGGGGGCGCCGAGAGCAATTACAGGCAGAGTGGGTCATTTCGCTCCTCATTTCTTTGCATATTTGAGTGATAATTCCTATCATCAAAGGCAAAACACCTTTGTGCAAACTTAAATCTGTGGTCTGTTTTTCTATGTTCATTAACAATATAACAGACAAATAGTCTAGTGTTCCAATATAGTTTCACATCAGAAGGTCAAACCAGTTTCCTGTAGCTGTGAGAGTGATCAATTATCAGAATTATTGGTAAAAAATAGATGGCCGAAAAGTCATTGTGTCCCCTGGAGGCTTAGATTGGTACTGCATCTGCTTGTTTTTCTCAGGTTCATTTGAGTTTTGGACTTATTTTTAGGTTAAAAACCCTTGTGGTTGGTCTGCATACAGCTTCATTCTACCTCCATCCCAGCATTGATTCAAGAGCTGAATAAGATAAACAACTATGATCTTGAACAGTGGAACTGTTTAGGCTTTAAGCTCTGGGGCCTCTGGAAGTAAAAAACCCTGTTGCCACAAGGCTGTTTATGCACACACAAAATAACCAGAGAGGCCTTTTTATCCCTGCATAATTAAAATGTCTGCTCCCTGCAGGCCTGCAGAACACAGAGGGTGTTCAACCTGCAGCCAGAGGCAGGAAAAGACAGCCCAGCTCCCCCTCTGCTGACCTCACAGTCTCCAGTCGACACTCAGGGCTGTCCACCAGAGCACACAAACTCTCCTCAGCTGGTTTTCCCAGGTCGTTTCCACCCAGATCCAGTTCCACTAGGTGGGAGGGGTTTGACTTCAGGGCTGAGACCAGAGACCAGCAGCTGGTCCCAAACAAGCACACCTGCAGTCTGAGGAGAGCAAAGGACAATCTGGGTCCAATCACATTCAGAGTAAAGCCAGTAAAGACAGATGTTGCACACAGATGTGACTGTGGGTCCAATTACATTCAGCTGGTCTCTGACAACCAGCAGAGCTCCAATCTGAATAAAGAACTAAATCTGTGAGCTGAAGACTTTACCATGAAGAGCAGAACAGCTTTCAGCTCATCCTCTGATCTGAACTAACCACTAAAACCTGGAGTCTGACCTCAGAGTCTTCAGTCCACAGAGTGGACTCTGCAGAAAGCTGCTCAGCTCCTTCATCACACACTCAGAGATGGGGTTCCAGCTCAGGTCCAGTTCTGTCAGCTGGGAGGGGTTGGACTTCAGAGCTGAGACCACAGAAGAACAGCTGCTCTCTGACAACCTGCAGTACTCCAACCTGAATAAAGAGTAAAAGATGTGAGCTGAAGCCAACAGGATGCAGGTTACAACAGTCAAACAGAACAAGAGAAAAAGAACTGTCATTCACATTAATGACAACATGCTGCTGCTTCATAAAGACACAGTGACTTCAGCTCTAAACTCTGCCAGCTCCACCAGTGGCTCCATCCACACAAACACATGCTGAGCAGAACAATCATTAGGGGGGGCACTGCCAGCGTTTATAAAGTTAATTTTCAAAATCACAAGTGTTTATTTTCCTTTGAAAGTATAGATGACACACCAGGAAGTGCAAGTGACCTGAAACGAGATGAGGGTTACTTATCAAAATAAAACAGGACGAGACCACACGGAGACAGGAAAAAAAAAAACAGCTAAATAACACTGCTGTGACAAGTTCATTCAAAAAGAAAACTTTGATGCCCCACCCCTTTTCAGAGAAGTAGGAGACTTACCTGATGTCCTTTCCTACATTGACAAAATCAGACAACTCCAAAATTAACCCCCGAGTGACATTCTGGTCCACACTCCACACCAGCTGGTGACTGTAATGCACCACTTTAGTGGTCAACTATTAATAAAATTATTCAAACAACAACCAACAACAAAGGGAACACTAAAAAGGTAGACCATGCTGGTTTGTTGACCAGTGGTGACGTCACCGGCCAAAATTATGATTGTTAATACCTCAGAAACAAAAGCAACACAGACAGCGTTTTTTACAACACAAATCATTTGATCTATTTGCAGGAATGTTTTAAGAGTGTGGGGTGTCAGCTTCACTCAGCTCTCCCCCAGGAATGAGTCCAGAGGCATATGCACGCGTGCACGTGAGTCGATCGACTAAATGATGTTAAATGTCATACAAAACATTAATCACCAGTAGCCCTTAGTCTTCATCAGTGATGAGTCCTCAGACACCATCGCCAAATTAAAAGTCACACAATGCTTTGCTAGCTCTCAGTAGTCCTCCAATCACGGGGACTTTCAATGCGCGCAAAGTGCACACAAGAGCTCCCACTCCCATGAGTGGACTGTTGTCATGAGTGCAGAGGCATGGGCGCTAAAAGTCAGACAGAAACAACAGAGCTGTCTATCCTACAAAACGTGACAAAGGACACACATAAAGCCCCCCAGCTCCACTCAAATAACTCTCTGACTTAGCCCTGTTGACCAGCAGACATCAGAGGAGCTTACTGCATGTGAGAAGGGGACAGAGGGGGGGGGGCAAAACTCCTAAATGGCTTGTGCACAAGTCAGCTGTCACACAGATCTCCTCAACCGGTGCCATGAATAAAGGGAATCACTCTGTTAACCCCAAAGCAACGACTCAATAACACATGAGAGCAGTCTGGTGGCGGAGAGGAGGAACATGAATAATGAGCTCTGTAGGAGCTGAAGGTCAAACATTTTTATTGAATGTGGATTCTTGTAAATAAATGTTTACCTAAAAAACTAATGAAAATCATATTTAAACAAAAATTCTCAGTAAGAATCTTTAAAATGCTTCTGTTAACCATTTAATGTCAGCACAGCTTTGAGCTCATCCTCTGATCTGAACTAACCACTAAAACCTGGAGTCTGACCTCAGAGTCTTCAGTCCACAGAGTGGACTCTGCAGAAAGCTGCTCAGCTCCTTCATCACACACTCAGAGATGGGGTTACTGCTCAGATCCAGTTCTGTCAGATGGGAGGGGTTGGACTTCAGAGCTGAGACCACAGAAGACCAGCTGGTCTCTGACAAACTGCAGCCTTCCAGTCTAAGAAAGAACATATCATGTAGATTCATTTGAATCAAACTACAGCAGAACTTCTACTTATGAAGCCTCAACATACGGATTTTCCAACATATGAAGTAAAATTTGATCAAATTTTCGACTCCACAGCCAAAGTAAATTTTCTACATTTGTCGTCATAGAAAAAAATAATAGAATCTGAAAATTAAATCAAAATAAATAAGTTAAGTTAGTTTAAAGTTCTTGTAGTGAAAGTCAGAGTAACACAGAATAGAATTATCTTTGTCCTGCCTTCATTCATTTGTGATTTTTTTTCTGGGTTTATTGTTTCTCTTCGTTTTATGTACCCAGTTTGAAGTTATTCTCTGTTTCCCTGTCCGTATAAGTCTGGTCTTAGTTGTGTTTTATAGTTCCACTCATGGTTTGACTTCCTCATTTTTGGCCAGTTTTTTTGGCCATGTTAGTTTCTTGTTCCTCTCTCTTAATCCGGGTTTTGCCCAGTTCCCCTCTTCTGGTTATTAGCTCTGTGAGTCTTTATCATCAGGAAACCAGAAAAGCTGACAGAGTGAACTAACCTCAGAGTTTCCAGTCTGCAGTTTGGACTTTCCAGTCCAGCAGAAAGATGTTTCACTCCTGAATCCATCAGCATGTTTCTACTCAGGTCCAGTTCTTTCAGATGGGAGGGGCTGGACTTTAAAGCAGAGGCCACAGCTTCCCAGTCACTCTCTGACAGTCCACAGTCTGCAAGTCTGTGATAGAAAACATGGAAAGGAAGCCAGAATCACATCAGCTGATCCACACTGGAAACACAGAGTCAGCACAAACTGTAACTAAACATCTGGATGGAAAGAAAGGGATGTGAGATGAATATGATCTGATCAACATTGTTCTTAATCTGAGGTTCATCTCATCTCACTTTGATGAAACACAGTAATTCTCCCCAGCCTCTCAGACCTGAGCACTTTAAATGGTTTTAGTCATGATTTGATGTAATTTAGCAGATAAACAGAGAAACATGCTGTTCCTTTCAGACTGAAGAAATCTCCAGTCTGTCAGTCAGATCTGATAACAGGTCAGAATGAAAATGTCTTCTTCAGAAAACTCCTTTGTTTATCTGTTTTTAACTAAAAGTCTGTTTACAGTTGGAGAGATGATTTCTTTAAAAAAACAGTACTGTGAATTGTGACTGTTCACATACTAAAAGAAAAAATCCACTCAGTTTCTCAGACCTCCATTCATATCTGATCCCTGATTACCTAAAGCCCTGTCTCATTGGTGGCGTGTCAGGATCCAGAGTTTTTTCTCTTGGATTTTTTTTTAATGTTGAGATCACTGATTTTCATTAAAGGTTTTGAGATAGTCAATAGTCTACAGCTTTAAATCAGCACGTGATGAGTTTCCTCTTCCAGTCTGAAGCACACAGAAAGCTAACTGAAGCAGAACCTGTCTCCAGCTCCTCCTCTATCAGAGCTTGTGGCTGCAGCAGGACTCTTCCCACCTGAGTTTGTGTGGATCCTTCAGAGCAGCCATCAGCAGCTTCACACCTGAATCTCCTGGACGGTTGGAGGTCAGGTCCAGCTCTTTCAGATGGGAGGGGTTGGAGGCCACAGCTGAGGCCAGAGAAGAACAGCCTTCCTCTGAGATCCCACAGCTGGACAGGCTGCAGACACACAGAACAACACAGAAACTCTGAGAGCTGCTCTGAGACTGAAGCTGGATGTTATCACATGTTGATCTGATGAAGGCTCCAAAGCACTCAGTCAGCAATCTGATCAATGACATCAGTTTATTAGACACTGTCAAAAGTTTTTAGTCTGAACCAATCTGGAAGATAAACTTTAACATTTCAAACTGCAGCAGAGGTTCAAACATTGTGAAAGTGTTCATGTTAAAGGAGGAATGAGAACAAGCAGCACACTGAGTGTTAGCGGTGCCAGACCTAGGGGACCTAGACCTGGGCCAGCAGCAAGGGCTGCACAGGCTAGGGAGTGCTGTGTAACCAGGTTTTACAGAGGCTAACTCTGTGGATCAACAAGGAGAGGACCACTGTTAGCGTACTGCTCATGCTCAATCTGCTTTAGTTCAGAGGCCATGTGTCGAACTAGGTAGCTATCTCCCTGGTTAATCCACAGCCGTAAACATAGCCAATTACTGACCTAACTGTGTTTTCTTGTGCAGTGAGTCCAAGAAGTATTTGATCCCTTGCTGATTTTCTTCGTTTGCCCACTAGTAAAGATGTGATCATTCTATACGTTTAATGGTAGATGTATTCTAACATGGAGAGACAGAATATCACAAAGAAAATCCTGAAAAAAATCTAAGGAATATATATTAATTAATTTGTATTTCATTGAGGGAAATAAGTATTTGATCCCTCAGTATGCATTAGGAGTTCTGCCTTTCACAGAGCAGTTAGACACTCCCAATCAGCTTGTTACCTGAACTGAACCCACCTGTTCTCACTACTCACTTGTGTGAAAAACACCTGTTTACAGAATCAGACAAAAGAGCTGTCTCAGGACCTCAGAATCAGGATTGTTGACCTCCACAAAAATGGAATGGGCTACAAAAAGATTAGCAAGGTGTTGGATGTGAAAGTAACAACTATTGGTGCAAATGTTAGAACATTTAAAGAGTATAACATGACCATCAACAGACCTCGGCCTGGTGCTCCAAAGAAGATTTCACCTTGTGGGGTGACAATGCTCCTGAGAACGGTCAGAAATAATCCTGCAACCACTCCTCAGGAGTTGGTAAATGACCTGAAGGCAGCTGGGACCACAGTGTGCAAGGAAACAATTGGCAACACTTTGCGCAACAATGGACTAACATCCTGCAGTGCCCGAAAGGTACCCCTGCTCAAAAAGGCACATGTGGAGGCGCGCCTTAAGTATGCCAATGATCACCTGAAAGATAAACCAAGTTATTGGGAGAAGGTTCTGTGGTCAGACGAGACCAAAATTGAACTTTTTGGCCTCAACTCTACCCGCCATGTGTGGAGGAAGAAAAATGCTGCCCATGACCCCAAGAACAATGTGCCCACCGTCAAGCATGGAGGGGAGGCATAATGTTTTGGGGGTGTTTCTCTGCCAAGGGTACAGGGCTACTTCACCGCATCACTGGGAAGATGGATGGAGCCATGTACCGTACAATCCTGAGGGACAACTTCCTCCCCTCTGCCAGGAAGCTGAAAATGGGACGTGGTTGGGTTTTCCAACATAACGACCCAAAACACACAGCAAAGGCAACAAAGGATTGGCTCAAGATACATCACATGAAGGTCATGGAGTGGCCCGGCCAGTCTCCGGACCTCAATCCGATTGAGAATCTATGGAGGGAGCTGAAGGTCAGAGTTGCCAAGCAACAGCCCACCAACCTTCCTGATTTAGAGAGGATCTGCAAAGAAGAGTGGGCCAAAATTCCCCCTGGTGTGTGTGCTAAACTTGTGGTTAACTACAACAAACGTCTCACTGCTGTACTTGCTGACAAAGGCTTTGCCACTAAGTATTGACTGTGTTTGGCTAGAGGGATCAAATACTTATTTCCCTCAATGAAATACAAATTAATTAATATATATTCCTTAGATTTGTTTTCAGGATTTTCTTTGTGATATTCTGTCTCTCCATGTTAGAATACATCTACCATTAAACGTGCAGAATTATCACATCTTTATTAGTGGGCAAACGAAGAAAATCAGCAAGGGATCAAATACTACTTGGACTGACTGTATATGTTGCAAATGTGTGGATGGATAAGGAGGATGTACTAAACTGAACTCCATGTTTCAGACAGGTGAACCAGCAGGTTCTACAGGTGAGGTGGAGCCCAGCAGAGGCGTCTGAAAGGCTGTGAATCCCTCAGTGTTTCCTGTTACGGTGGGATGGCGTCCTCCGGCTGTCCCAGCTCCTGGCTCTGTGAGGGAAAGCAGGATTCTGCTGTGAGTCTCTGTCATGTTTCAGCTTTCTGTGTGTGTGTGTGTGTGTGTGTGTGTGTGTTGGTGCTTCAGCTGGAAACAGCTGGTCAGAATGACAGAAGCCTCACTGGTCAAGCAGGGAAACAGCTGAGTGAAGAAAAGGGGGAACAGGGAGCACAGGCAGAATCTGAAGGAGGCAGAGAGCCTGAAAACAGGATGAAACGTGTTCAGGTGTTGGTCAGTGGGATCAGCTGCTGGTGGTTGGAGGTGGATATTTGGATATTTGTTTGGACTGTGTGAAGCCTGCTGGCCTTCATGGAGGAAGGTCAGAGTTCCAGACTCATCCCACCTATTTGATGCCTTTGTGCTGGTTCAGACCAGCTGCAGACAAACAGAGGAAGGTTTTAGACAAACAGCTGACAGTCGGTGCTCCATTTTTTCTGGTAAATAATTTTGATCAGAAGTATCAAATGCTTTATTTAACTCTATGAAAACATCTTTTGTATGATGGTCATTATCAATTACGTCAGCTAAATCTTCAGACATGGTCATCACTGCACATGTGGATGTTCATTTAAAATATATTTTTCAATAAAGTTGTCTGTCATAAACTTTACACAATGTTTTGAAAACTTTGGCAGTAAAGCTACTGGCCTGTAATTATCATACTGTGTCTGTCACCTTTTCTAAAGATGGGCACTACTTGGGTTAGTTTCATGTCTTCTGTGAATGGAAGGGTTGCATATAAAGGTTAGAGGTTTTATAAAGCTCTTTAAGGTCATCCACACACATCAACAAGGTTTACATCCACTAATGTTTTTTTCTTTTTATTTTATTTTTGTTTTTGGAAATCTCTAACAAATAAACTGTCATTGAAGAAATATTATATTCTATCCATTTCTGAATTGATTTTATCAAATGATTTTTTCCCCCTTCTGCAGATGCATGTAGAAAGTGTGTGTGTTTCCTCTGCAGGTAGAAAGTGTGTGTGAGCTGGTGTGTGTTTCCTCTGCAGGTATAAAGTGTGTGTGAGCTGGTGTGTGTTTCCTCTGCAGGTAGAAAGTGTGTGTGAGCTGGTGTGACCTCAGCATCATGGATCAGGGTGAGGAGCCTAAAAGCTCTCTGTGTGGGGAACATGAGAGCCAGAGCAGAGCTCAGAGGTGAGAGGACCATCTCCAACTGTCAGGGACTCTTCTCCATGTCAGAGCTCCCAGACTAAAGCAGCTTTATTCACAAGAAACAACCAGGACCAGAACCAGAACCCAGCTGTGTGTCCTTTAAAAGTGATGGGTCTATGGGTCTGCCTATTTATTTCAAACCAGATGTTCCATCAGACAAACAGTGAGTAGCTGTCAGTGTTCAGAGGAGGCTGCTTCCTGTTTCAGATGAGAACCAGTTTTCACATGAACTTCTTCACATTTGGATCAGTTCTTGATGTCTCTGTGAGACTAATTCTAATGTGATGTTTTTAGTTGAGTCCTGTAGCTCTTTATTCAAACAGAGGGAGAATATCACTGACCAGCTGTCCACAATGGAACATTGTTCCTCAGCAGCCACACAGACTCTCTGACAGGCCTCTGTAGACTCAAACACCATCACTGAGTACATTAGTATGAAGAAAACAAGTGTTTTTCTGTCAGGATCCTTCAGAGACTCAGACCAGGACCCGAACCTGAACCAGAACCTGGACCTGAATCTGGTCCTGGACCTGGACCTGGACCCAGCTGTGTGTCCATGAAGAGTGACGGGTCAATGGGAAGACCCATTAACTTCAAACCAGCCCATCATCCATCATTCCAGAGGTGAGCTGTGTGTGAATCCTGTAACAGTGTAAATGTATCAGAGTCAGTTTGAACAGTTTTATTCCAACATGTGTTTAATGTGAGCTCAGCTCTGTTTCCATCATCTGTGTCTTCAGAAGTGAAGCTCTGTGTGTTGAATGTGTCCCTTAAAGTCTGTGGTCAAAGTGGACAGAATGGATGTTGGAGGAGGCCTTTGTGAGTGTGTGTAGGACAGCAGCTGGTCCAGCTGGTGTCCCCTTTGTGCTTTGGCTCTAACACAGTGGAGCTAGAAGCTTCCACTCAGTGGCAGCTGCTGCTGGATGGAGGAGGACACAAAGGAAAAAGCTGTAGGTCTCAGTGGGACCAGCAGGACGTCTACAGGGAGTGCTCTGGTGGACTGGAACATCCTCACATCAGTTCATGGACCTTCAGCTGGTGTTTTTCTGTGAGTGGACAGAATGTGAGCTCATTGTTTCTAAATTCCTCCACAGAGTGGAGCAGCAGAGCTCAGAGGTTCCCAGTGCTCAGACTGCCCAGCAGCATCAAACACGGCTGGACTCCATCTTCATGGTCTGGACATGTTCTTTTCTAGTTATTCTGTTCATTCATCTCCACTCTGCATTCTGTAGACCAGTGGATTGTCAGAGTGTCCAACATGGAGCTGATGTTTGGCTCCATGTGTGAGTCTGATTGGATCATTCAGATCATGTTCTGTTCCAGCTGCTGGAGGACAACATGCTGACTTTTGTGAGGGAGGAGCTGAAGAAGATCCAGAAGGCTCTGAGTCCAGATGACCCACAATGCTTAGAGATTCAGAGGGAGGATGAGGATGCAGAGCAGTGGAGCAGCAGAGAGGCATTAGTGAAGATCACAGTGCACTTCCTGAGGAGAATGAAGCAGGAGGAGCTGGCTGAGCGTCTGAGGAGCAGTAAGAGGAATTCTCTGAAAGTTTAACCTGCTGGAGAAATGACACATTTATTCAGTTATCAAGACACTCATTCTTTACATGGTCAAATGTTTATTTGATAATGTTATCTGTTGTCTTCATTCAGAACATTGTGCTGCAGTCTGTGGCCTTAAACATAGATCTGCTCTGAAGGATAAGTTCCAGTGTGTGTTTGAGGGAATTTCTAAAGCAGGAAGCCCAACCCTTCTGAATCAGATCTATACAGAGCTCTACATCACAGAGGGAGGGGCTGCAGGGCTCAATGAGGAACATGAGGTCAGACAGATTGAAGCAGCATCCAGGAAAGCAGACAGACCAGAAACAACTATCAGACAGGAAGATGTCTTTAAAGTACCACCTGGAAGAGAGCAGCCAATCAGAGTAGTGCTGACAAAGGGAGTGGCTGGCATTGGGAAAACAGTCCTGACCCAGAAGTTCACTCTGGACTGGGCTGAAGGCAAAGCCAACCAGGACATCCACTTCCTGTTTCCCTTCACCTTCAGAGAGCTGAACGTGCTGAGAGGGAAACAGTTCAGCCTGCAGGGACTCCTCCATCACTTCTTTCCTGAAACCAGAGCAGCAGGAGTCTGCAGCTCTGCAGAGTTCCAGGTTGTGTTCATCTTTGATGGTCTGGATGAGAGTCGACTTCCTCTGGACTTCCACAACCAGGAGCCCCTGACTGACGTCACAGAGTCCAGTTCAGTGGATGTGCTGCTGACCAGCCTCATCAGGGGGAACCTGCTTCCCTATGCTCGCCTCTGGATAACCACACGGCCCGCAGCAGCCAATCAGATCCCTGCTGACTGCGTTAGCATGGTGACAGAGGTCAGAGGCTTCACAGACGAGCAGAAGGAGGAGTACTTCAGGAAGAAGTTCAGAGAGAAGACCCAGGCAAGCAGCATCATCTCCCACATCAGGAGCTGCCGGAGCCTCCACATCATGTGCCACATCCCGGTCTTCTGCTGGATCTCTGCTACAGTTCTGGAGGACGTGCTGAGAACCAGAGTGGGGGGGGAGCTGCCCAGGAGCCTGACTGAGATGTACATCCACTTCCTGGTGGTTCAGGCCAAAGTGAAGAGGGTCAAGTATGATGGAGGATCTGAGACAGATCCACACTGGAGTCCAGAGAGCAGGGAGATGGTGGAGTCTCTGGGAAAACTTGCTTTTGATCAGCTGCAGAGAGGAAACCTGATCTTCTATGAATCAGACCTGACAGAGTGTGGCATCGATATCTCAGCAGCCTCAGTGTACTCCGGAGTGTTCACACAGGTCTTTAAAGAGGAGAGCGGGCTGTACCAGGACCGGGTGTTCTGCTTCGTCCACCTGAGTGTTCAGGAGTTTCTGGCTGCTCTACACGTCCGTATGACCTTCAGCAGGTCTGGTCTCAACCTGCTTGAAGAACCAAAAACTATTTCTACCTGGTATAATCAGATCTTTAAACAAAGTCTCACACAGCTCCATCAGAGTGCTGTGAACATGGCCTTACAGAGTCCAAATGGACACCTGGACCTGTTCCTCCGCTTCCTCCTGGGTCTTTCCCTGCAGACCAATCAGAGGCTCCTACGAGGTCTGCTGACACATACAGGAAGTAGCTTACAGACCAATCAGGAAACAGTTCAGTACATCAAGGAGAAGCTGAGTGAGGATGTGTCTGCAGAGAGAAGCATCAACCTGTTCCACTGTCTGAATGAACTGAATGATGGTTCTCTGGTGGAGGAGGTCCAACAGGCCCTGAGTTCAGGAAGTCTCTCCACACATAGTCTGTCTCCTGCTCAGTGGTCAGCTCTGGTCTTCGTCTTACTGTCATCAGAGAAAGATCTGGATGAGTTTGATCTGAAGAAATATTCTGCTTCAGAGAAGGCTCTTCTGAGGCTGCTGCCAGTGGTCAAAGCCTCAAAGAAAGCTCTGTGAGTACAGACACAGATTGATCTCTTTTGAAGTGGTCTCTTATTAGCTGGAGACTAACAGCTGAGTCACAGTCAAACTCAGTTTCAAGGAAACTGGACTTTAATTATAAGTTCAAAAGAATCTTACAGATGTCATTCGTCATATTGATAAGCTTCCATATCATCTCAAGTCTGATTATAAATATATTTCAGACACAGGCAGAATTGTGTTTCTTGAACAGACAATATTTTTTAACAGCATGGACAGAAAGTCTCCATATGAAAATCATGAATTTCAGTCACAACGGCATCATTATGTCTGAACTTAGCTTTAGTTTTGTTGTTGGTCTTTTAATTTTTGAATATAGAGGTTTCTGATATAAATCTTTGGTGATTTTTCTTAATCTTATTTTCATGAGCATAGAAGTGATATGAAAATCTACAAAAGCTGTTTGACTGGTTGATGATCTAATCCATTTATTTTCTCTCTTCTCAGACTCGGAGGCTGTAACCTCTCAGAGAGAAGCTGTGAAGCTCTGTCCTCAGTTCTCAGCTCTCAGTCCTCCAGTCTGACACATCTGGACCTGAGTAACAACCAGCTGGAGGATTTAGGAGTGAAACCTTTTTCTACTGGACTGGAAAGTCCAAACTGTAGACTGGAAACACTCAGGTCAGAACTGGATGAACACTGACTTTTCCTTCCAGAAAGTGAAGTTTAGGATTCTGAATCAGAAAATATGTGAATATGGGCAGCTTTGTTTGGGAATTTAGCGGAATTAATACAAATTAGTGCTCTGTTTTTTATGAAAAGATGCAGCCAGATGAGCCGTAGGTTAATGTGAATCTAGCTGAGATTTTAGATGAAGAGTTTTTGTTCTTTGTGGAGACTAAAGATTGAACCATTTTCCTGTAACATCACATGATCATATAGTAGGTTGCAAAGACACTAAATATGTTTGTAGTTTGTTATGCAAACAGGCAGCCCTGTATTTTTTATTGATACTTGAATTATCCTAACATGTACTGTCACATGACCTCCCACATACAGTGAGTCCAAGAAGTATTTGATCCCTTGCTGGTTTTCTTCGTTTGCCCACTAATAAATATGTGATCATTCTGCACGTTTAATGGTAGATGTATTCTAACATGGAGAGACAGAA
>CAJRST010021112.1:767491-791259 GCA_907169785.1 Menidia menidia | reverse complement strand
CCATCCATCCATCCATCCATCCATCCATCCATCCATCCATCCATCCATCCATCCATCCGTTAGTTTGTTTGTTTAAATATAGATATTTAGATAAACAAATAGATATTTATTTATTATTTTCATGTTAATGTCATTTTTTGACTATCATTTTTATTTGTATATGTTTTTTACAGGTTAATTTGTGAAAAGTAGCAAAAACAGACTTTCTTTGGAGTCTTTCCCTTTGAGTTTTTAACCCTCAGCATTGATTTCTGGTGATTTCTTGGCTGTTTTTGGCAAGTGATGGAGGCCCGTCGCCCTGTTGAGGAGCCGGGAACAAAAAGTGTGCACGCAGGAGGAATCTGAGACAGTTTTTCTGTTTGTTGGGAGTCTGACAGGCATGAATAATAAATAGGAAACACTCCAGAATGTGGTGTGGTGCAGAGGAGGTCCACAAAGAGCCAAATGAATGCAGGGACCGTCCCAGATGGCATTTTTATGTGGTAAAAATCAGTAAGAAAGGACCTCAGAAGGTGGAAGATTCCTCAGACGGGGGCTGGTTTTGGGTTTGGGAGCCTTTTGGTGTTTTTTTTTTAATCTTTTATTCTCCTTTCTCTGATGTCTTTACTTCCTGCTTTTCTTCTCTTTTGGTGCCACACTCGCTGGTGCTTTGGCTCTCTGCTCTACTGTGTTTTCTCCTTTTGTCAGAGGACTTTTGATTCTCTCTGAGTCTGTTCGGTTCCCTGCTTTGTTCCCCACGTCGTTGCTTTCGCTTCTGCCTGTTTGCACTCCTGTTGGTGCTCCACAGGATCCCCCCCCCCCCTTCAGTCATGTGTGGTGTCTTCATTTACAGCAGAAGCTCTACCAACGATCGTCTAAACATACAGTTTTCCAACATACAAGGTGAAATTTGATCCAAATTCGACTCGACACCCAAAGTGAATTCTATGACGTCGAAGTCATAGAAAAAGTATATGAAAAATAAAAATTAAATAACAATAAATAAGCTAGGTTAGTTTAAAGTTCAGGTAGTGGAAGTTTGAGTAAGTTAGGGTACCTCCTGTATCTCAGTCTCCACCTCCGTTCTGTCTCTGAGGTAAAGTGCCAATAAACATTTATTAAGGAGTTATTGTAGGTTTTTGGGCTGTGGAACGAATTAAAGGGATTAAAGTGTATTCTGATGGGAATATTTGAACCCAAAAAAAAAAAAAAAAAAGTGAAAAAATGGAATGATCCATTCTGCTGATTGGCCAATAAAAAAAAAGAACGAAAAGAGGAGAAATTAATCAATGAATGGAAAAAAGTCTGATCAATTGGCTGATAAAAATGTCCAATCAAAGCAAAATAAAGACAAAAACCTGAAACGGTAAAGGGTGTTTACACTCTAAAACCTGTGACAAAGTATATAAATGGGCTTTTAAAACATAGATTTAAGGTGAAAATCAGAGTAGAAACATCAAATTATGCCCCATTTGATCATTCATTTGGTGCATATTGATTTCTTTCTCCACACAAACTGCTTTTTGGTCTGCTTTTAGCCAGATGTTTTAACTGGACTGTTACCTCTCTGTTTTCCAGTAAAGTGCAGCTTTTTTTTTTACGTTTCAGGTTTTAAAATTAGACCTTTGGCAGCCCGACAGCCACTCGTCTCCTCATTTATGCAGAAATATGGCAGTGAGTGACGCTGCCGCTCGCTGTGAATGTGCCAGAAGACGTGATGCACACGTCTGTGTTGTGTTCACAGCTCCTTCTGCAATGAAAAGCCATCAATTCTCCTGCCTGCCAGCCTGGGCTGAGTCCCCCACACAGAGCAGGAGCAGCTCCCTGTGTTTTCACAGCACCTTCAGGCCTCGCACACTCTGTCGGCTTTGATGCAAACAAACCTCCAGCCGCCAGAAATAAGAAAGGTGAGAATCGTAAAGCAGCACGGGGGAGGTGGGGGGGTGGGGGGGAGTCTTTTTCTCCAGCTTATTTTCGACACTCTAAGAGAGCTGAGCGACTTTGTCCCTGCTCAGAAACTGAAAACATCTGAGCTTTTCGAAGTTATAATTGCCCTTTTTCCAGCTTTTCCGTCTGAGATGTGAATGCAAGCCTTCAGATTTCTGAATAAAAACTGACATTAAAAGCGATGCGAGCTGCTTTTTGTGTTTGGATCTGCACTCGACAGGCAGCAGAGCTCCAGTTTCACTCATTTCACGATTCTGAATCCCTCAAATAGGAGCTTTTATCCCATCAGACATTCCAGGAAGCTGCGAAAAACGTTCCTCTAGTGATAATTTGTCTCAACTCTCTTTGAGATTTTCATTTTCCACACAAACAGAAGCAAAAAAGAAAGCCCATGTGGCCTTTTTCCTTTTATACAAAAGAAAAACAAAGTTTAACTGAGTTCTGTTTGAAGGCTTTGCGCCTGCTTTGGATGAATTACAACCAGATTTGACGAGTCTAACACTGGTTTCCAAACACGACAGTTTTTTAAGGTCATCGGAATGCAAAAATAAAGCAGTAAAAAATACATTTTGCACATTTTTTCCAAATCCCAAACAAAGTGTTCCTTTTTGGGGGAGGTTTCATGGGAAACTGAAGGCATTTTAAGGGGTGCAGTATGTTTTATTTGGCTGGTTTGGGCTCTTCAGCTGAAACTGGAGGCATTTTAAGGGGTTCAACACGTTTTATTTGGCTGGTTTTGGCTCCAGCTGAAACTGGAGGAATTGAATTTGCAGGGCTGGCTGTGCTGTTGCCTGGTGACAAAGTTAACTAGCTGCAAGCCGTCAGTGGACGTGTGAACATCAGCCTGCGGGCTGAGCTGGAGGATCGTGTGCAGGGATGCTCTGGAGTTCCTCCGACAGGCTGCCGACCCTCCGCTGCTTTGCTGTCAGATCATGGAAATCCACACTCAGCACACTCTGAAACCTCCAGACAGGCACTGAATCTGGATCCCTCTCAAAAGGGGAAATCCGTTAGCACGTTTCAACTGATTTCATTCAGTGTTTTGAACTAATCAGACACAATTTCTCCAGCGTGGACTCAACACATTTTGGCTTTTTTCGGGGAGCTTTGCACCATATCACACATCCTCTGTGACTCTTCTCCCCTCACAAAGGCAGCCAGCCAGCAGACGAGATTGAATCTTGGATGTTTCCCGGCCCTCAGAACCGGCCAAAACACGATAAAAGAGGTAGATAGGGATGCTGGATATGCACCAAGTTTAAGCTCAGTTCAGAGATCTGATTCGACGAGGCCGTGTTAGCCTGATTCTATTGGAACAGAGGATTCAAACCAAGGCTCAGCAATCCAAATGGGCAAATGGGAGCAGGGCATGTGAGCCGAGAATGGAGAGGATACTGTGTGTGATACATTTAAATGGGGAGGAGCATCTGTGTGGGGAGTTATATAGAAAAAATCACTGAAAAATCAGCTTTTAGGTCTTTAGATAAAGGAAAATCATTAGTGTTTTTATGGAGCTGAGAAATCTCAGCGTTTCCACATGGAGCCACAATGTCTCAGAGCTCTAACTGCATAGAAACCTCTGTTAGAGAAATCCTCAGAAATACCCCTTTATGGGGTCTGATAGGGGTCATTAAATCTAAGTGTGCATCTGGATCACATTCACTGAATCTGTAACAAAATAAAACAACCTCTGTTTATATTTATTACTTTTGTTATCAAAATGTCATGTGCTTGTATAGATAGTAAAGGAAGCGAAGAGGCGATGAATAAAAGCCCTCAGCTCCTGTGAAACGTCGGTCTTATCTGAGACTACAGACTCTGATCAGAGCCGGTTTGAGCTGGTAACATCCCCGGCAGGCTGAGCAGAGCCTTTTCCTGCTCATTAGCGGATGCAGATGAACTCAGCCACCCACTTCCCGAGCTGTCCCTGCTGTGGTGACAGCTGCTACCTGTCCAGCCGGTCACTCTTCTGACCTCAGGGAGGCCGACAAAACAGCAGGAGACACGTTCAGGTCTGTCACACGTCAACAGAGCTGGAACAGTCCTTCTGTCTGTGAGCTGAACCTAAACTGTTCGACATCAAAATACTTCAATATGGTCCTGTTTGTCCTCTTATTTGAAAACTTTTGACTACTTTTCACACTCCTCACATGAATATTTCGTATTTTAATACAAACATTTATAATAAAAATTGATTATGTTAAAAATATCTTACATTAATTGGTTTATGATTAGGAATTATGTAATTTAATTTAATAAAAGATTAGTTAATATTTAGAATACGTTGACAAGAATAACACCATGATATCACATTATTTTACATTTTAGAAAATGTTTCAGTGTTTGACTCGTTTCACTTGTTTTCTGGGATGCGTGATGACCCAATGACGCCGTTACGTCGTCATGCGTCATTACCTGTTCTCTCGTTTTGTCAATAAAGTTTTGTTCAGACGCCGGCCAAGATGGCGGACTGCGATCTAACCACCAAGATAGCACATTTTCTGGACCGGCATCTGGTTTTTCCTCTGCTGGAGTTCCTCTCCGTGAAAGAGGTGCGGTCGCTTTGTGTTTTAAAATGCAAAAATATTCCGTGGCTGTTTATTTGTGGCGATTCGGATGGTTTAAAACGACATTAGACGTTAGATAGCCCATCAGCTAGCGGTAGCCACCGGTTGGTCATAGACACGCCTTTTTTTCTTTATAATTTAGCTACTGTTTTAACACAAAGTGTGAAAACAGCGATTCGCTTTATATTCTGAAAACCTGTTTGAAGGCTGCCTTATTTGCTGGATTTCTGATCTTTTTAAGGTTGTACCTTAGCTGTCATTCAGGTTTATCAGCGGTGGAATGGAACCAGCTGTTTTGCTCACCTCCCCTTTCAGCATAACGGAGCTCTTTGTGTCCATTTATTATCGTGTAAACGTGTTTTTTTCTATTGGCAGATCTACAATGAGAAGGAACTTCTCCAGGGAAAGCTGGACCTCCTCAGCGACACGAATATGGTGGATTTCGCCATGGACGTGTACAAAAACCTGTACCCAGACAAGGAGATCCCACACTGTAAGAACTGCTGCAGATCACCCAAAGCCTTCAGTTTTAGATGCCTGCTTCTTTATTTCCAGGACAAATCCCTCCTTTTGGCTTCCGATTGGTAGTATTAAATGACCATCTATCCCATCGTGGGTGGTAGCGGCTGCATGCTGACCAAAGCAAACCACCAGCTCTCCTCATTTTGCTCCCCAAATGGTTCAAAACATTAAAAGTAACCCGCTCATGCATGAATCAATATCATTTCAGTCAGGACTGTCAGTCAGTGTTCTTTAACTTTTAAAAAATGTTTTGTCAAACCTGCCTCAGCCCTCAAGGAGAAGCGGAGCACGGTGGTGGCCCAGCTGAAGCAGCTCCAGTCGGAGACCGAGCCCATCGTCAAGATGTTCGAGGACCCAGAGACCACCCGCCAAATGCAGTCCACCAGGTCAGTGCCCCCCCGTTGGCCCCCCCCTCCCCCTCCCCATGGCGCCGCCGGCCGGCGGTCTGACTGGCTGTGTGTGTGTCCCCCCCCCACAGAGACGGCCGGATGCTGTACGACTACCTGTCAGAGAAACACAATGTGAGTCCCCTTTTTGGCCTAAAAGTGGGTCGCGAAGATGGTGTTTCCATGACAACCAGCTGTCATCAGCACCATCCATCCACTTAGTGATGAGAGGAGAGCTCAGATGCATGTGCTGCTGTTAGTCTTTGATGGTTTGTGTTTGTTTGTGTCTTGGTTGGTTTGTGTTAGTGTGCTTGTTTGTTTGTGTTTATTAGTGTTAGTTTGTGTTGGTTTGTGTCATGTGTTCTTGTTGGTGTGTTTGTTTGTGATTGTTTGTGTTAGTTTGTTTGTGTCTTGCTTGTGTTAGTGTGCTTGTTTGTGTTTGTTTGCATTTATTTGCACTTGTATGTTTGTGTTTGTTGTTTGTTTTTGTTAGTTTGTTTGCTTCTGTTTGGTTGTTTGCATTTGTTTGTAATTTTGTGTTAGTTTGTATTTGTTTTTGTTAGTTAGTTTGTTTGTGGTTCTTTGCTTTGACCCGGCTCTTGTTGTGTGTCCCCCCTCCAGTTCCGACAGGAGTACCTGGACACGCTGTACAGATACGCCAAGTTCCAGTACGAGTGTGGGAACTACTCTGGAGCTGCCGAGTACCTCTACTTCTTTAGAGTTCTGGTGAGAGTGCCTGTCTGGGCCAAGACTGACCGGCTTCTGGGCCTGTCTGGGTACTGACTGACCAGCTGCTGTCTGCCCAGGTTCCCTCTACAGACAGGAACGCTCTGAGCTCCCTGTGGGGGAAACTGGCCTCAGAGATCCTGATGCAGAACTGGGAGGCGGCCATGGAGGACCTGACCCGCCTGAGGGAGACCATCGACAACAATGTGAGAGTCAGAGGAAGGAAAGGAAGCTGGATGCTGGACAGCTGGATGCTAAATAGCTGGATGCTAAATAGCTGGATGCTAAATAGCTGGATGGTGGATAGCTGGATGCTGGATGCTAAATAGCTGGATGCTAAATACCTGGATAGCTGGATGCTAAATAGCTGGATTGCAGGATGCTTAACAGCTGGATAGCTGGATATCTGGATGCTAAAGGATGCTAAACAGCTGGATATCTGTTAATGCTCTGCTGCTTGGGTTCCTCTGCAGTCGGTCAGCTCCCCCCTCCAGTCCCTCCAGCAGAGGACCTGGCTCATCCACTGGTCCCTCTTTGTGTTTTTCAACCACCCCAAAGGCAGGGACAACATCATCGAGCTCTTCCTCTACCAGCCCCAGTGAGTGTCCGGAGGCCAGCCGAGCAGGTCTCCCCCCCCCCACTGATTCTGTGCTGTCCTCCTCCTCTCAGGTACCTGAACGCCATCCAGACCATGTGCCCACACATCCTGAGGTACCTGACCACAGCAGTCATCACCAACAAGGACGTCCGCAAGCGCAGGCAGGTGCTCAAAGACCTGGTGAAGGTGATCCAGCAGGTGGGTCCGGCCCGGTTCTGGTTCTGGTTCTGGCTCCGGTTCTCTGGCTCTCTGGGTCTGAACCCCGTCTCTGTCCTCTGCTCAGGAGTCCTACACCTACAAGGACCCCATCACCGAGTTTGTGGAGTGCCTGTATGTGAACTTTGACTTTGACAGCGCGCAGAAGAAGCTGAGGGAGTGTGAATCGGTGAGCCACCGTCCCGTTTGCAGCATCCACAGCCTCCTTTTGCCCCTTTGGTCAAATTCCAGCAGGAATAAATTCAGAATTTCCCTCCAATTCGGCAGGAACGACCCCAAAATGAGACGGTGGAAAAACAAACCCACTTCATATGTTATAAATAGAAAATTATAGATGCATAATACATGAAATGGTCCTTTAAAAAGAGAAAAGAAAAGACAAAAGAAAATGTTGTTGAGATTATAGCTGGATAACAATTTCTAAGAATAGAATTGAAGAATATTAATGATTAACAAGATAAATATTATAGTAATTTGAAAAACTACACTAAAACCTTTGTTTTCATCAGTTCATTTGTTGAAACTAAAATAATAATTATTCAATATGAAATAATTTTTTATAGTTAAATGACTTCAGTTTTTTATTTGTTCTTTCTTTTTGTATCTTCTTTCAGGTTCTGGTGAACGACTTCTTCCTGGTGGCTTGTCTGGAGGATTTCATCGAGAACGCGCGGCTCTTTATCTTTGAGACCTTCTGTCGGATCCATCAGTGCATCAGCATCAGGTGGGTCTGCACCCCCATCAGGTGGGTCTTTCCCCCCCTCCACCCACCAGGGATAAACTGTTCCCCCCCCTCTGTCTCCTGGCAGCATGCTGGCAGACAAGCTCAACATGACGCCCGAGGAGGCCGAGAGGTGGATCGTCAACCTGATCCGGAACGCCAGACTGGACGCCAAGATCGACTCCAAACTGGTGAGTCCCCAGAGTCCCTCTGAGCCCCCAACGAGTCCCTCTGAGTGGGACTCCAGGGCTGACGCCTCCATGTTTTCCAGGGGCACGTCGTCATGGGCAACAACGCAGTGTCGCCCTACCAGCAGGTCATCGAGAAGACCAAGAGCCTGTCCTTCCGCAGCCAGATGCTGGCCATGAACATCGAGAAGAAGGCGGCGCATAGCAGCAGGAACGAGGTGAGGGGGGGGGGGGAGGGGGGTGACCTGGTGTGGGGTTACTTTGGGGTTAAACCTTGGGTCAAAAGTATTGACACTTTGGGGTCAAAGGACGACATGCTTTGGGGTCAGAACAGGGGTGTAAATAGAGAGACGTTTGGGTCAGACGAGGGACGCTTTGGTTGCTTATGTGGTTATTCTACCCTTGGGTGACTAAAATGAGGAAAAACAGCTAGAATCTGTCCTCACCTACCTGCTGGTTGAGTGTTTTGTTTGGGTTTAATGCCCCCAAACTGTGTACATATTTTTTTAATGGGGTGGTTCAACTTTAAAGTTTTAAACTCCATCGTCTGAATGTTTTCCTGGAATGCTTTTGGATGACCGGTTCCTTTTTCCCCCCTTCAGACACCCAACTGGGCAGCTCAAGACTCGGGCTTCTACTGAGGAGGACAAACGTGTCCAGAAGCTCCAGATCTTATTTAGGTTTTCTATCATGAGAATGAATTTGTTTACAGTCCACTACAGGTCACCCCATTGGTCAAATGAATGCCAGTTTTCTCATTATGACTTGCTAACAATCTGGCATCAGCTTGAATTTGAGCTTTTGTTATTTTTTTATTGTTTCATTGTTGAAAGTGTTAATTTAATTTATAAGAATAAACGTTTTGGCTGCCCTGTGATGGTCTGCTTGTCCCTCTTTTGGCCACTAGATGGCAGAGCTGCACACAGTTTTTCTCTTTTCTCACCTGAAGCTCGTCTGACTGGATTTCTATGAATTAAACAAGCATAAATCTATTTAATTGGCAGGTGTTTTAGATGTCAGAAGTGACTTCAGTTGGGGCCCTACCCCCCCACTCCCCCCAGGTTGTGATTCTATGGATTAGCTTTGTTTGTGTAGCTCATGTTGGACCACACCTCACTTTAAACCGACCTGTCCGTCTCTGTAAATATTTGGACACCCTGTTGAACCAGTCCGGCGTTTTGAAGGATGCCTTTTTTGTCTCAGTAATCCTGAGGGTGAAGCTTCTGCTCGCTCTTGTCTCTGAGATGCAGCTTTTTGCTCCAGAGGCCCCCCCTCCGCCCCCCTTTCACCACCCTGTTATTAGACGAGTTCCAGCTGGCTGCCGTCCAGCAGAGGGGGAAAGGTACAAGTGCCCGGGGTGCATTTCCGAGCCGCCCCGGTTCCTCCTGGTGCTCCTGGGAGTTCCTGGGAGTGTCCGGGGGCAGCCACTCCTCTGTCTGCTGCCTCCCCTTAGGTGAGCGCCTGCTTTCCCAGGAGCAGCTAAGAGGAGCAGCCTGTCAGAGCTGACGTGGGCTGAGCTCTGAGCCGGGCCTCTGCTGGAACAGCTGGAAGCCATCTGCGGCCGCCGTCTGGGGTGGGATCTGAAACCCATTCACAAGCTCCTCTGGAGTCCCTCGGAGTGGGTTTGCGCGGCTCGGCTAGCGTGCTCGGAGCCCTCGGCATGGACGTCCTGACCGCCTGGGTCTCCAGTGAGCCGGCCCTGGCCCGGCTCCTCTGGGTCTTGCTCCTGGTGGCCGCCACCTTCCTGCTCTGGCTCTTCTTCTGCTGCTGCTCCAGGGGGAACCAGAGCTCCTCGCCCTCCCTGGAGCGATACCTGGCAGGTAGGAGGGCCCTCGCTGCAGCCCCCCCACACCCCCTCCCTCCCTCCTGTCGGGCTCAGTGGAAAAATCTGTTTTTTTTTCTTCTTCTTCTGTTAATAGCCTGCTTTTTTCTTCCGAGATGGCAGAGCTGCATTTTCCAGAGAAAGCCGCTAATTTTGGCCTTTTCCATGTTGTGGTTGGAGCCGATCAAATGTTCCCATGTGAGGAGAAACAGTGCTTCTTTCTCCCCACAAGCCCAATAAAAAAAACATCTGAAAATACATTTCAAACTCAGTGCCTTAAAACTTTCTACATTCTCAGAGGTCAAGGGTCAGCAAGTAGCTGGGGGAATTTGCTGAGTCACGTTAACCTGCATTATTCTTGTCATCTTTTTACTTTCCAGGTGTTCAGCTTTCTCTTGTATCTTTAATAAGTTGCATTTCTCTTCCTCACAGTGATGGTGAAGAGCTCCAAACGTAAAGCTCCAGCTCAGGTGAGGAAATCTCTCGGAACGGCTTTGTTTTGGGTCGAAATCCCATCACATGCGAGCAGATATTTGTTTATAGCCCTTTTCTGCTCCACTGCTCCTGTAATCCTCACCTCAGACTTCAGAGGTCCCCATTTACTCAGGATATCATGAAGAGACTCACAGAGGAGACGAGGATGGGGAGATGCTGTAGGGTCAAAGTACGAGATACTTTAGGGTTAAAGTAATACAAACTTTAGAGTCAAAGTATGAGATACTTTAGGATAAAATTACAGGATAATTTAGGGTCAAAGTATGGGATACTTTGGAATACTTTTGGGATACATTGTTTTCAAGATGCTTTTCTGAATTTCATTTTCATGTTTCTAGCTCATTTTTGGGCTTTTTTGTGGGACCTTTCTGACTTTCTGGCTCCAGCTGCTTCCAGAGGCTGTTTCTTCTCATCTGTCATGGCTTTGGAGTCCCTTCACTGTCTGTCAGGCTGGCGCCCTGCTCAGATATCTGTGACCACTCACTGGGAGTGTTTTGGCCTGGCCTCCGGCCACTGAGAGCTCCCTGAGAGCGACGAGCTGGGCAGAGCTTCTGAAACGCCTCCATGAGAGGAACTCTTTGTCCGGGTGGCGCTAACAGGCCCACTGAGGTCCATTTCCCTCAGTGGACGCACAAAAGGGACATGTGAGGCCTCTGTGTGGAGAACAGAGGGCCTGTGATGAGCGGTCATCATTCACAGGCTGCCGGGCTCCATTTGGAGGCTGTGCCATCAAATATCAAGTAGGAGACACTTAAGGGTCAAAGTACGAGACGCTTTAGGGTCAAAGTACGAGATTCTTTAGGGTCAAAGTACGAGATTCTTTAGGGTCAAAGTACGAGATACTTTGGGGTCAAATTATGAGATATTTTAGGGTCAAAGTACGAGATTCTTTAGGGTCAAAGTATGAGATGCTTTAAGGTCAAAGTATGAGATATTTTACGGTCAAAGTACAGTATACTTTATGGTGAAAGTATGAGATGCTTTCGGGTCAAAGTTCAGGATACTTTAGGGCCAAAGTACGAGATACTTTGGAGTCAAAGTATGACATATTTTAGGGTGAAAGTACGAGATATTTTAAGGTCAAAGTACACCATACTGTAGGGTCAAAGTATGAGATATTTTAGGGTCAACCTACAGGATACTTAACGGTCAAAGTGTGAGATGTTTTAGGGTCAAAGTACAGTATACTTTATGGTGAAAGTATGAGATGCTTTCGGATCAAAGTTCAGGATACTTTAGGGCCAAAGTACGAGATACTTTGGAGTCAAAGAATGAGATATTTTAGGGTCAAAGTACGACATACTTTAGGGTCAAAGTACGACATACTTAACGGTCAAAGTGTGAGATGTTTTAGGGTCAAAGTACAGGATACTTTAGGGTCAAAGTGCGAGATGCTTCGGCAGAGCCAGCCATCAAACCTGGAGGATCCAGCAGAATTTAGAGGCAGATTGCACAGAATGGGAGTTATTTTGTGACGACTGCATGAATCCCCGTTGGCTTCGAGGCCCCTTGTAAATTCTGCGATTGTAAATGAGCGGAACTGTGTGGCCACTTCTTCCAAAATGGCCCCCCCAACATTCTGCCGACGATTGTTCTTCGATGATATTTCTGCCTGAGGCTAAAACAAGCCAGCCAGACACAGCAGAGGGGATCAGATCCTCAGAAACTCACCCAGAAAGCATGAAATGTGGCTCAAAGACGGGCAGCCTGAAGCCCCTTTTGGGGGTCACAGGAATAACGTAATTAAAGGCTGATTTTCATTCCAGAGGAGGAAGAAGCAGAAGGAGAAGCCGGCCGTGTCCTTCCAGCTGGAGGAAGTCGTCCTGAAGGAGTCTGAAGCCCCGGTGAGGAAGAGGAAGAGGCAGCTCCAGAAAGCCGGGGCCCAAACTGACACCTCAGCCAGAGCTAAGAAGGTTTGGTCTAGAGATTAATTTCCTGTCGCTTCAGGGCAACTTCCTACACTTTGTTTGGTCTAAGAAGCAGGATTTTGGAGCTCTAAAGCTCCACTTTTTTGTGCTTTTTTGTGTATTAAAAAAACTAAAAGGAGTGAGAATCCTTCCCTTCCTCAGAGCTGGTTTTCAGTCCACCTCATTTGGTTTCTGACCCACTGTGGGAACTCTGGAAGAATCAGCTGCTGTTAAATAACTACCAGAGACCATTTAGCTCTATCATGGTCATTTTAGCTATATTTTAGCTCTATTTTGGTCAGTTTAGTTTTTATTTTACTGTATTTTGTTTTATTTTTGGAATTTTTTAGCTTTGTTTTTGCTATTTGGGTGTATTTTTGGTCATCTTTGGTGTATAAAAACACTAAAAGGAGTGCGGATCCATCCCTCCATCAGAGCTGCTGGTGTTCAGTCCACTGCTGGTTCCTCTGGCAGAGCGACCCCTTTCCTCCCCGTTTCCTTCCTTCTTTCAGAATGGCTTCTTGGTTTAGGCCCATAAACGGGGGCCAGATTTAGAGCCACATCTGGACCTCTGATCGGCCACATGTGGGCCGACCAGTCGTTCCTTCTCGCCTGCTGATCTCAGACCAGCAAAGAGCATTGTGTTTGCGTTTGGCCCCTTTAAGGCTGTCAGACTTACCACTCCGACGCTCAAAAATGCTGCAGTTTAAAGTCAAAAAGTGCAAAAATTTGTGAAATTGTGAAGTTATTCTTTGCGTTGGGTTAAAGATCCAAACAGAAGCTGTCTGTGTTTGCCGGGTCAGGCCTCACACAGGTTGAACAATAGGAGGTGAACTATCCTCAACTCAAGCCAAGTGGCTCAGAGGGGCCTTTGTTTCTTTATTGGGTCGAACTCACTGCGTGGACGTCCTCCGGCTGGGCCGGTTTGTGCACCACGTCGTCTTTTTTCTGCAGGCCGTGTAGCAAATGGGTGCAGAATTGTCTCAGAAATCGATCAGGACAGAAAGCTGGAAAAGTCCCTGTTTTCCTGTCAGTCAAACTGCATCGTCTTTGGCCTTTTTCACACATCGGCTGCAGAAACGGGAACAAACGAGGCATCTCTGTGACACAGATCCACTTTAAACTGCTTCTCTGCTGAGTCGGACACAACGCTGACTCATCCCTTGAGTTAGTTTTGTTGACATTTCGAAACTTTAAAAGAGCTTTGGCATGTCTGAAAATGACAAAGTCAAATAAAGATCCATTAGAAATACCGCCCCCCCTCTTCTGCCCCTCCCCGACCCACTGATCCAATCCACTACTGGGACACTAATGAGTGTTCAGGCAGCACAAACAAGCAGTCTGTCATTCACAGAGTCTGGGTTATGTAATAACTCAGCATGGGGGGGTTAATTTGACTGAAGCTGACCGTTTGGAGGTGTGGGGGGGGGGTGTACACCAGCTACAAACACTTCCAGTAATCAGGTTTAATGTCAAATGCTTTTAAAGACCCCCACAAACCCCCCTTTAAACATGAGCATTATTTTTATATATCAATTACCAAATGATACTTTTATTACATTATAAAACTGATATGATCAGATCCGGACAGCTGCTGAGCTCAGCTGTTTTCCTCCTCTGACGTCACAACAGCTGCTCCTCGCTGTCCTGACTCGCGCGTGGGGTGGGTGGGCTGGTGAACTGGTCCAGAACTTGCTCACGTGACGAGCCACCGCAGCATCACCCCCCCACCCCCCCCAACCCCCTCCACCCGACCTGCGCTCGCCTCTCACATGCGCGCGCAGCCCTCCTCCAGTCCGCACCTTCCGGCCCGGGTGCGTGAGTGAGTGAGTGCGTGAGTTTGCGGTTGCAGCATCCCGCAGGACTCAGGACTCAGGACTCAGGACTCAGGACTCAGGAGTCAGGGCGCAGGCGCGGCTCGCGCTGCGGATGACAGCGTCCAGGTTTGAGCGCGTGTGACCGGGTCGACGGCTCGTTCTGCCGTCCGACCTCAGAGGCGGTGACACGGCCCACCGGCATCCCGGAGATTAGCTGCGTGAGTACACCTGCAGGGGGGTGGGGGGGGCGGCAAACGGCTCCTTCGCTACTCGGGCTTTTGACGCAGTGCTGACGCTGTGAATCACATGGTTTGGGTCGAGTTTGGGGTTCTTTGAATGAGAGGAGTGGGGCGTTTGCGTCCCGCCGCGTCCTGCCGCTCTGCCGCTTTGCCGCTCTGCCGCGTCCTGCCGCTTTGCCGCTCCGCGGAACTTTCTCCCGACTCCCGAAACTCCCCCGGGAGCCGGGAGCGTGCTCGGGGAGGCTGTCCGGGGTTGCCTGGTGACCGGGGCTCGCCCTGATGCTGTCGGCCTGCCTGGAAGGAGGGGCTGTTTCAGAAGCCGTGGGTCCTTTAAAACACCCCCCCCCCCCCCCCCCATTCTGCAGCCTCTCGCGCACCGTCCCGGGATCGGCTCTGCTGGTCGAAACGTGGCGGAGTGCCCACGTTTCCATTTGGACCAGTCGATGCCCTGACCGCGAGTGACCCACTTTCAGGGGCCGCTGGTCGGTCTGAAGTTCTCCTGAAGTCTCCGTTCTCTGTCAGATGATCCCACACTGCTTCATGATGTGGATCTCCGGCTCTGGAGCATCCATCCCTCCATCAGAGCTGCTGGGGTTCAGTCCACTTCTGGTTCCTCTGGCAGAGCGATGCCTTTCCTCCCTGTTTCCTTCCTTCAGAGGGGCTTCTTGACAGCCCCCCTTCATGGAGAGCATTTCTGATGAGGCCACCAGGAGACGGTCAGCTGGAGGTCCAGATGCAGCTCTCAGCTCCTGTTCAGCTCTCTGCTGGACCTGTTCCTCTTTACCTTTCAGATCCTCTTCATCTGCTGGATTACAGAGTTTTTTAGGACCAGCTCTTCTTCTTCTGTCCTCCACTGGTCCAGTTTCCTCGGATGTTTCAGGACTCTCTGCTCACCAGCTGAGATCTGCCCAGTTTTCAGCCAGCAGCTCTTTGGGAATCCTCAGAAATCCTGTTTCCTTTCTGTCAGTGTTTTCTTTGGCCTTTTTCCTCCATCAGCTACAGAAATGGAACAAATGATGTGTCTCTGTGACAGGCTGCTGCTGACAAAGAGCCTAAAGATCCACTTTAAGCTGCTGCTCTGCTGAGCTGGACACAATGCTGGCTCAGCCCTTGAGTTAGGGGCCTCTTTTCTGCCTGAATGACTCAGAGTTCAGAGGCTGAACAGAGAAAAAACACCTTTCCTTAGCCAGAGGCTTAAAGGGAGGCAGCCTCAGGTGAATGTGGAGACTCCCAAAAGCCTCTCGGGGCTCTCGTCCAATCAGAGGAGCTGCAGCCAGAAGAGCATCCTGCTGATGATGACTCAGCTCAAAGCCAACTGGGAGGGTTGTGGAACAGCAGCTCCAAATATAGATGCTGTAAAACAGGGCTGGGCGCTCCAAACGGTCCCATTTCTGGTTTTCTTTTACTCAGAGCTGATTGGTCCGTCCGTCCAGGGACGAGCTTTGAGCATTTTCTGATATCCCACCGAAACATCATCACATTCAGTTTAATTTGCTTCATCTCCTGAGATAAAAAATAATAATATTTACAAGACTTTGTCCTAAAAATAAAATATATTGAAGGTAAAGTAACTTATTATCAGTTGTGTAAAGGTCTTTAATCACCAGTTCCGTTATTAAATGTCATCTATTACCAACACAATGATTAAAACCTGTTATATATCAGGACCAAATGCAACCTTCATGATATCTTAAAGGAATATAAGGACTTAGACTTAGACTTAGACTTAAACTGAACTTTATTGATCCCTTGGGAAGACTCCCTCAGGAAATTAAGGTTACCAGAAGATACTGGAGAGGCAGCCGTCTACACAGCGCCAGAATCAAATCTTCAGAACCAAAAGAATACAGAATACATTGGGAAAGCGGTTGCAGGAAGAGGGAAAAAAGGCCCACATTCATGTCTCCTGAGGTCATTTCTCAGCTTATTTAGCCCATAAATGCACCAACAGTTGTGCTTTCTGAGGCCCTGAAAGGCAAACTAAGAGGCAAATACCACACATTAACTCTTTATCTCATTGTTATTGATTAAATATATAGTAATATTGGATTTTGGATGTGTCTAACCTTGGAAAAAAGGTTGTTTTTTACCTCTCAGCTGGTCATAAACCGGCTCCCGGCTGCCATTCGCTGTTTCCTTTGTAGGATCCTGGGGTTATTTTCTGTTGGAGTGAAGGGGTCCTTTGCAAATAAATGAGATGATTATGCGAATTATCTGCTGAGTCATTATGAGCCTGATGTGCACCAGCTTTAAGTTATGGTGGCTAAATGAGTCAGAAAGGGCTCAAAGCTTGGACAGAGACCCATTTTTTGCCCTTTTTAAAATGTTTATTTCTCTTTCTGGGAGAGAAAAAAAACCCATTAGAGCTTCGGTGTCGGTCTAAATGTCATAGATGAATCTTTGTGGAATAATTACACTTTTTTATTGTAGTTTTGGCTTAAATGGAGCATATTTGTTGAATATAAACATTCTTTTTTTCTTCTTTTTTTATCTGCGGAAAGTGCAGCATCTGTAATAAATGAGTTTTAGATGAAGGGATGATGTCTGAGGACTTCTTAAAAACATGCACCAGAGGTCGTATTTGTACAGACATTATTTCATGTGTGTTGTCCTCACTGCAGTGTAGCAGCTTCCACCATACAACTAGTTAAACTCTTCCTTATAGATGGAGACTTGAGTAGCAGTAAGCTGAAGTTGCTCTTTACTGTTGCTCTTTTCTTTGTGTTACAAGGTCAGAGTGAAAAGACGTTTCCTCTGTGACGTTTACAGTGATAAATACGTGTAGTTGAACACAGAAAT
This sequence comes from Menidia menidia, assembly GCA_907169785.1. Lineage (NCBI taxonomy): Eukaryota > Metazoa > Chordata > Actinopteri > Atheriniformes > Atherinopsidae > Menidia > Menidia menidia. The sequence continues at coordinate 774,330 of CAJRST010021112.1, read as the reverse complement.
GTAGCAAAATGCTGACTCAGTTAGCCTCTTCAAACTGAAAACAAACTTGACATACATACAGGGAAAACTGCCCTTCAAAATAAGAGCTCCTTCAAAGCACAGGTCCATTTTGATCCGTGCCTGAAAGGCAACCCACTGTGAGTGAATAAAAAAGCTGAGTGCTGTCCTCCTTCTGTGGTCCAGACTATGGAGGAGGGGCAGGAGAAGCCCAGGAGGAGGCCTCTGGTCCGGGCCGCCTCTGAGGAGAGCTCCAGCGAGCTGAGCTCCATCAGCTGCTCCCCGGCCCCCGGAGACACGCTGCCCTGGAACCTGCCCAGACACCACCGCATCAAGCGCTCCAAGTCCGCCTCGGGCGATGTCCTGGACCCGGCCGAGAGGGCCATCATCCGCATCGCAGGTAGGTCTCTGGGTCTGGACCCGGCTCGGTCCAAAGCTGGCTGCTCTGCAGGCCCGAGTCCAGTAAATGTGTTTTCCCAATGCCCTGTAGCGGCAGCTTCTTTTTCTTCTTCTTGTTCTTCTTCTTGTTCTTCTTCTTCTCCTTCTTCTCAATCTTCTTCTTCTCAATCTTCTTCTTCTTCTCCATCATCTTCTTCTCCTTCTTCTTCTTCTCCTCCTCCTCCTTCTTCTTCTTCTTCTCTGGTTGAGTGCAGACCTGCTTCCACCTGCTGCCTCCTTTGCCTGCTGTCTTTGTCCTGTTGCATCTGGGAACCTTTGATTGATTGATTGATTGATTGATTTATCTATATAGTGCTTAACAACAACCAGCTAAGGCGTCCAAAGCACTTTAAAGTAAAAGTAAATCCCATGAAGTGCAATAAAAAGTTACATCACAAAAGAAGAACACATGAAAAAAAAAAGGAAATTGCCACTACATGGTATTAAAAGACTAATCGAGTAATTGTTAGACCTTCTCTGCATTTCCCCCCTAAATCCTAAAACCTGAACCCTGGATTTGGTAGGCTGGTCTCTAAACTCCACTGAACAGATCTCTTCCAGCCAGAGAAAAGCAGCAGAGGCTGTATCTGGTCCAGCTGGGCTTCACCCTGCCTGTAGACCTGACCCTGCTGGGAGTACGTCTGGCTCACAGTTGGAGGCTTTCGTGGAGCATTGTGGGAGTTTGAGCTTCTGGTCTGCATGTGTGAGGCCTGTACCGGGTTGGACCAGGTCCCCCTGAGGCTCAGGGGCTCCAGAGTCCCAGAACTGGTTTACTCCGTGTCCGTGAATCACTAAGTCGGAGCCCAGAGTCGGTTCAGAGTCGGCTCTGACCCAGTTTGTGGTGTCAGGTTGAGGATCTGTGGAGGGAAGCTCAGGGTTCTGGTGTGGTTCTGCTGGTCCTTTGTGACCTGATCACAGATCTGACAGCTCCCTCTGGCTCCTCCGGCCAATCAGACGACGTCTCAGGCTCTGACCAATCGGCACTGAGCCAGAAGTTCTTTGATGCGTCTTTGCTCTTTGTTTTGGCTCCTGTAGATGTTTGTTATCCACCAAACAGACACTGAACATTACTGTGTCTCTGATTGTGGAGACAAGGGTCAAACAAGGTAAACCAACCAAGGTCAAAGGTCGCTGGAATATTCCCCTCATGGGTTTGAACTGAGTGTTCCTCAGTTAGTGCTATTTTCTAGCCACCAAACTCTGCTTTTACTTTTAGATTGACCAACTATCAGGTTAAATGTCTTTATCTGAAACTTAAAGGTCTCCTTGTCTGTTGAGCCCCTTCAGTCCAATCAGCTTCCAGCAGCTTCTTTTGTTGATTCGGTCTGAAAACCGAGTCACAGATCTGTTGTGTAATCGGCAGCTGTGCGCACGCCGGTCACTAGAGGACAGTGTCTGAGTTTCATCTGTCTGAGCTCAGTGGTTTATTCACAAACTCCTCATCCAACCCAGCCCTGGAGCTGGTTCTGCTGCACATGTGGACAACCACAGAATAAAAACACTATAAAAACAGGACGAAGACAGAACAAAAACACAATACAAACAACGAATAAAATACAATAAAAACAAAGACAAAAAACAGGATGAAGACAGAAAAGAAACTAAATAAAAACAACTAATAAAACACAATAAAATCAACTAATAAAACACAATAAAAACAACTGATAAAACACAATAAAAACAATGAATAAAACACAATAAAAACAAAGAAAAACAGGATAAAAACAGAAGAGAAACACAATACAAATACAATAACTAAGAAAGTAAATGAAAACAGAAGAGAAGAACAATAAAAACCAATCCAACAACGAAACTAGATATCTCACTTTTTGTAGGACAGTTTAAGCTAATTTTTTCAGTTCCTGCTCAGTACTTTCTTAAACTTTAAGGCCTCTAATGAAGCTCCCAGCACATGAACACTAACTGCATTTTGAGAAAGCAGCGGGGCCAAACAGCGACTACATGATTAGTATTCAGTGGATGCCAGCAGCACAACTCAGAGGACCACAACCGGCAGTCAGGCCCAGGTTGTTTTTTTCCCTTTGTGTGTTGCGGGCTGTGTGTAATTTGCAGGCTTGGAGCAGAGAGAGGTCAGTTTGCTGTGTGGGAGAGCAGCTTGGCATTGGATTCAGTCCGCCGAGCCAAAGCCGGACCAGCAAACAGGCCAAAGGGAAAGTTTCTCCCTCAGAACAACCGTTTGGTGGTCTGTGAAGTCGGTACAGAGTGAATCTCTTGTCTCCTTTAAACTATGATGGAGATGGAGGGACCATCAAACTCTAATATCTAGGTATTTGTTTTGAAACTGTGAGGAGGAAGCCCATAAAACCTGTATATTTTAGAGTAAATCAAAACTGGGGTTGCTTGGACTGGAAGGCGTCCCCTGGGCCCCCTGCTCTTTGCATGGCTCCCATATCAGCTCTATACAGATGATACGCAGCTCTATATGTTACTGGGCGATTCCTCATCTCTGTGAACCTCAGACTTTTTCTCTGACCTGATGAGAGCTCCACCTCCTGCTCAGCCTCCTAACAGACTTCCTAACATCCTCCTAAAATACCTCCTAACAGACCTTCTAAAAGACCTTCTAAAAGCCTCCTAAAATACCTCCTAAAATACCTCCAAAAAGCCTCCTATCAGACCTCCTAAAAGACCTCCTAAAAGACCTCCTATCAGCCTCCTAATAGACCAAAAGGTTGAAAACCACCCAGCTGGTAGCTTTCTGTGTCTTTTCTGTGTCCTTGTAGTCGTGTTTGGTTTAAAGCCAAATGTAAAATGTGTAAAATGTAAAATTTTAGTTTAAGACAGCAGACGGAAGCTCAGAGGGAGCTTAGCCGTCATCCCGGGAGGATGTCTGCTCTCTGTTGATGGTCCGGCGGCTCTTTGCTGGCTTCATCTGTCCGTCAGGGTCTGAATGCAGGTGTTTGATCCACAGCTGCTGCTTCCACTGAGCAGCTGGAGCTAATATCAGCTCCTCCAGCAGCTCCCTCCCTCCCAGCTCATAACTCACAACCACCAGGCTGAGCTCAGCATTGTGTGGTTTCACGTTTGTGAAAGTTCCTCCTGGTTAGCTGAGCAAACACTCCCCTCCCATCCATCTAATTGATAACACACACACACACACACATGTTCAGAATATCTGGGTGACGAGTCACTCGTGATTGATTCTGCACATCTGGAAGCAGATGCATTAATAGAATATTAGTATGGTATTTTTCCACTTTTGTGATTTGTAAACTATTTTAAAAGAACTAATGCAAGCTCCTATTGTAACCCAGCCAGGTTCAGGTTCAATTTGTGGTGTTTTAGGGGGCAAAAACAGTGAGTGAAATCATAAAAAAAGGCTGGTCCAAGCATCCCTCCAGCTTCAGTATGGAGATCCTGATGTGCAGACGGCCATTTTTCTCAGTCTGTATCATCTCGGCTGGGACTCAGCTCTGATCTGCCGGCTTTAAAACAGTAGTCCTCAGTCCTGGCCCTCAGGGAAGCCCAGTCCTGCATGTTTTCCAGAGGTTTTTTCCAGCTCCAGCACACCTGATTCAGATGAATGGAGGGGCTCCTCGGCTCTGCAGGACGATAATGTCATATTCATCTGAATGAGGTGTGCAGGAGCTGGAAAAAACCTCGAAAACATGCAGCACTGAGGACCAGGACCAGGACTGAGGGCCCCGAGGACCAGAACTGAGGGCCCCGAAGACCAGAACTGAGGGCCCCGAGGACTAGGACTCAGGGACCTGAGGACCAGGACTGAGGACCAGGACTGAGGGCACTGAGTACTAGAACTTAGGCCCTGAGGACCAGAACTCAGGGACCTGAGGACAAGGACTGAGGGCCCCGAGGACCAGGACTGAGGGCCCAGAGCATGAGGACTGAGGGCCCCGAGGACCAGGACTCAGGGACCTGAGGACCAGGACTGAGGGCCCAGAGGATGAGGACTGAGGGCCCCGAGGAGCAGGACTGAGGACCAGGACTGAGGGCCCCGAGGAGCAGGACTGGGGGTCCTGAAGACCAGGATTGAGGGCTCTGAGGACCAGGACTGAGGACCAGGACTGAGGAGCAGGACTGAGGGCCTTGAAGACCAGGACTGAGGGGCAGGACTGAGGCAGCGTTTCACCAGGAAAAAGGATCCTGGTGGTTCTGCTTTCAAGCTCAAACCTGCATGGAACATGTTGACATTCTGTGGATTTGTATCTATTTTTCAGCCTCTGAGTCAAAGTGTCCAGCTGGGGAGCCGTTGCCTGTCAGGCCTCAGAGGTGTGGTGCTGCCGGGGCCGTTTTGGGACCATGACGCGCTCTGGGGGGGGGGGGGGGCTGTGGACAGGATCCACTCTCCGCCCCAGTTTCTGGGAACTGGAGTCAGCATGTGTACAGCAGGGTCTGTGCACGCGCCTGCGCCTTTAAGAGGAGGGCTGGTGTGGGAAGGCGGGGGGGCTGACAGATAGGGGCCGAGGACACAGGGGGGAGTTTAAAGGAGAGTCTGAGAAGAAAAGCTGAGGCCGGCCATGTCCATGCTCATGACCGACCCGGGTCAGAGGCTGCCCGAGGAGCAGGAGTACGTCCAGGCCTATGAGAGCGTCAGAGAGAAGTACAAAGGTAAGGGGGGCGCCCCCCCGCTGGGCCTGGCCCGACCCCAGCAGGCCCTCCGGCCAGAGGGGGGCGTGTTCTGGCCGGACCCTCACTGGTTCCGGGTCCCCTTCTTCACCAGCAAGCAGATTTAGTCATTTTGTGATGCTTGATCTCATCATTTTGTAAAATTTTGGCTTGTTTTTGGAAATTCAAATGATTTTTTTGGGTTGTTGAACTGAGAAACAACCCAAAACTTTTCACATCTGGGCTGTGAATCCAGATGCTGAAGGCATCTCCATGGTAACTGGCTCTGAACTGTAACTGTGATGCTTGATCTCATCCCTTTGTACAATTTTTGGCTTGTTTTTGGAAATCCAAACGTTTTTTTTGCTTGTTGAATTGGTATGTGATCCAAAACTTTTCACATTTGGGTTGTGAATCCATGATGGTTGTCTGGGGGCGGGACTTGCTTGATTGACATGTCTAACGCTGTGTGAGTGATGGACGGGCTGGTCGGCTCCTTCACCAGCCAGCTGGAGTAGAATTTAGTCATTTTGTGATGCTTGATCTCCGCTTTTGGCACAATTTTTGGCTCGTTTTTAACAATCCAAACCAAATCCAAATTGAGATACGACCCAAAACTTTTCACATCTGGGATGTTAATCCAGATGCTGAAGGCATCTCCATGGCAACTGGCTCCATCCACATCCATAGAAACAGAAGCTGGAGTAGAATTGAGTCATTATGTGATGTTTGAGCTCATATTTTGCACAATTTTTGGCTTGTTTTAGCAATCCAAACTTTTTGTTGGTTGTTTGATTGGGACTAACCTTTAGGCCTAACTTTTAGTTTTTAGAGCTTTTAGTTGGAATGGAGAGCTCCATAGTTTCTGTGTGTGAGTGTTTCCTGGGTCTGCAGCTCCGATTGGACCCTGAAAGCAGCAGGTGGGACCGAGGCTGCCGTGAGGGGCCGGAATAAAAACAGATCTATAAGCGTAAGACATGCAGCTCCGCTTTAAATACCCTCCTCAAATAAACCCCCACAAGACGGGGAGTTATTCTGGTGGGAAGACAAACGAAAATGGACTTCTGGCATTTGGCTCGCTGATATGAGGCTCAGCAGGTCTGCAGGAAGTCTGCCGGACACGTTCTCGTGATGGAAACTTTACTCCTCAGATGTTCGTCAGACTCCGTTTCTGAGGGAATCTTAAATAAATCTGCAGAATGGAGGATATTTATTCATTCAAGACATCAAACTCTATATTTCTGTTTTGTTTTTTTTTGTATCTAAAATGCTGTTAATGAGTCTCAACAGCGACTAAATGAAGAGAAAAATAGAAACAACACTGGCTCATCCCTTGAGTTAGGGGCTGACATGTTTTTACAAAGCTGTATAAAACTTTTTTTTTTAAAAAGAGAAAATCTGCCACTTCTTTCCAAACCAGTGAAATTCGAGAAGCTGCTGCTGGTAAATGATCTGAATTCCAAATGAAGCCGGTCTCATTGATCCCTGAAGTCACTCATTTATCCTTCCAGGAAATGAGTTGCGCCCCCCCTCCTTGAACTCCCCTTTGTCAAGTTTTCTGTGTCTGTTTCACACCGTTTCCAGCTGCAGAGAAGCTGGTTGAAGTCCTGTTTGTGTGTTCTGTCACAGCTGGTGTGTGTACAGACAAACGCTCACATCACTTCCAGTTGCCTCAGATCGGTTTCATGCAACCTGATCTAAAAGTCCAAAATAGAAGTGGCCGTACACGCCGACATGCCACGGATGATGAGTCCAGCACGCAGGCTGTGCTCTATCTATCTATCTATCTATCTATCTATCTATCTATCTATCTATCT
>CAJRST010021112.1:696473-713367 GCA_907169785.1 Menidia menidia | reverse complement strand
CCCAGCCGGCGCTGACAGGAAGGTTCAAAGTCTCTGGAAATGTCTGGTTTGTGTTCAGCAGAGCTGCTTCCTGTCAGACTTTTAGAACCGTTTTATAACCGGAAGCTGGATTTTAGGAAAAGAGTAAAACAGCTGTTTCCTGTTTCTGAATTAGAAATCATTTGGATATATTTAAGTCCTCATTTAGAAAATACATTTTAAGATTCATTTATTTATATGAATAGGATCTTATCAAAATATTTTCAATGAACAGCATCATTAATATTTCCCTGAATCAACAAATTATAATTTTCCAAGAGAATCTTTTTAAAATGAAGTTAAAAATATTTTTTAGAAAAGCTTAAACATTTTTTAATTTTTATTCATTTATATAATCCTTTAAAAATATTTTCAGTGAACAGGATGATATAATAATCTGAATTAACATTATTAAATAACTACCCTTTTCAATAGATTTTTTATAAAAGCTTTGTCAACATTTTTAAAGAATTAATTTACAACATCTTTAAAAATATTTTAAATGAGAAGAATCTTTTTTTAATAAGACAAGTTTAGAACTTTAACCCTTTTTAAAAAAAAAAAAGAAAGTTTGACATGATGAAAATGCTTTTTATGAACAATTTTTAAAAACAATTTTTAAAAACGTAAAATCTGAATTCTCGTCCCGCTTGTCCAGTTTGACTCTCAGCTGGTGTTTACTGGTTTTATTACAGGAAACGAAAGGTATTTCTCGTCATTTGCTCTCAAACATAACTCGTTTCTGAAGAAGAATCCTTTTTTTTTTCTCCAAACCTGAACGTCGGGTTTCTGGAAGTTGAACCTTCCTTTTTGGTGCGACCTCCATCCCACCAAATGGGCTTCGTGTTGTTGGGTTTCTGCTCCAGTTTCTGGTCCTGCTTCTGTGAAAATGTGCTCTTTTATTCCATTTCATTCAGATATATTAGGTGGATTTTTCCCATCTGTGCTCAGCGTTTTGCATGCTGCTGTTTCTTTTGGGTTATTTTTTTATTCTGCCTGTTTCTGCTGCTTTTTGTGAAGTATTTTGGACTGTTGGAACAGCTCTTTTTAAGTACCTTAAGCATCATGGAGCCGACAGCAGTGCTTTGTGGACCATTTAAGTCTTATTGATGGTTTAAATGCATGAAACTAAAGTTTAGTGTCTCTGTTTGTGTCACATGTGATGGACATGACCATTAATTTCCCACTAGTTCAAATAGTCTGCTTAATATTTCCATGTATTTACATTCCTATGTACCTACATGTGATATCCTAGTCGTCTAACAGCCTTTAACACGCTCTCTTGATGCCCTTTATCCCCTCTTTGCTCGTACTAATGCAGAAAGCTTCTGAGAAGCTAAAGGAAGAGGAGAGGAGGAGGATGGCAGAGATGGAGGCGGAGCTGGACAAACAGAAACAGCTGGCCGAGGCTCAGGCCGAGTCCGTGGCCAAAGCAGAGCGGGAGGCCACGGAGCTGAAGCGGAGGATGCAGCAGGAGGCCGACCGGAGGCAGGACGTGGCGGCGGACGCCCAGCAGCAGAAGCAGAACGTCCAGCAGGAGCTGCAGCAGCTGAAGAGTCTGTCCGAGCAGGAGATCACCTCCAAGGGCCGGCAGCTGGAGGAGGCGCTGCTCAGCCGCTCCCGCATCGAGGAGGAGATCCTCACCGTGCGCCTGCAGCTGGAGACCACCCAGAGGCAGAAGAGCACGGCCGAAGGCGAGCTGGCGGCGCTCCGGGAGCGGGCGGCCGAGGCCGACGGGCTGAGGAGGGCCGCCCAGGAGGAGGCCGAGCGCCTCCGCCGGCAGGTGGGCGAGGAGACGCAGAGGAAGAAGAGCGCCGAGGAGGAGCTGAAGCGCCGCTCGGAGGCGGAGAAGGAGGCGGCCCGGCAGAAGCAGAGAGCCCTGGAGGAGCTGCAGAGGTTCAAGCTGCAGGCGGAGGAGGCCGAGCGGCGCCTGAAGCAGGCTGAGGAGGAGCGGGGCCGGCAGCTCAAGGTGGTGGAGGAGGTGTCCCAGAGGAGCGCCGCCAGCCAGCTGCAGAGCAGGAGCCGGGAGGAGGAGGCCTCTCAGCTGGAGCAGTCCCTGAGGAGGGAGCAGGGCGCCGTGCTGCAGCTGCAGGAGGAGGCGGAGCGGCTGCGCAGGCAGCAGGAGGAGGCCAGCAGGGCCCGGGAGGCGGCCCAGAGGGAGCTGGAGACCTGGAGGCAGAAGGCCAACGAGGCCCTGCGCCTGCGGCTGCAGGCCGAGGAGGAGGCCCAGAAGAAGAGCCAGGCCCAGGAGGAGGCCGAGAGGCAGAAGGCCGAGGCCGAGCGCGACGCCAAGAGGAGGGCCAAGGCCGAGGAGGCCGCCCTGAGGCAGAAGGAGGCCGCCGAGCAGGAGCTGGACAAGCAGCGGAGGCTGGCGGAGCAGGTGGCCCAGCAGAAGCTGTCCGCCGAGCAGGAGTGCGTCCGGCTGAGGGCCGACTTCGAGCACGCCGAGCAGCAGAGGCAGCTGCTGGACGGCGAGCTGCAGCGGCTGAAGCAGGAGGTGAGCGGCGCCCAGAGCCAGCGGACGCAGCTGGAGGCCGAGCTGGCCCGGCTGCGCGCCGAGATGGAGGCCCTGCTGCAGATGAAGGCCCAGGCCGAGCGGGACACGCTGTCCCAGACGGAGAAGAGCAAGCAGCTGCTGGAGTCCGAGGCCCAGAGGATGAAGCAGCTGGCCGAGGAGGCCGCCCGGCTCCGAGCCGTGGCCGAGGAGGCCAAGAAGCAGAGGCAGACGGCCGAGGAGGAGGCCGCCCGGCAGAGGGCCCAAGCCGAGGGCATCCTGAAGGACAAGCTTGCCGCCATCAACGAGGCCACGCGGCTGAAGACCGAGGCGGAGATCGCCCTCAAAGCCAAAGAGGCCGAGAACGAGAGGCTCAAGAGGAAGGCCGAGGAGGAGGCCTATCAGAGGAAGCTGCTGGAGGACCAGGCTGCCCAGCACAAGCTAGAGATCCAGGAGAAAATCACCCACCTGAAGAGCTCCTCCGACTCGGAGCTGGAGAGGCAGAGGAGCATGGTGGAGGAGACCCTGAAGCAGAAGAAGGTGGTGGAGGAGGAGATCCACATCATCAGGCTCAGCTTTGACAAGGCGTCCAAGGAGAAGTCCGACCTGGAGGCGGAGCTGAAGAAGCTGAAGGGCGTGGCCGACGACACGCAAAAGAGCAAGCTGAAGGCCGAGAAGGAGGCCGAGAAGCTGAAGAAGCTGGCCGCCGAGGAGGAGAAGAAGAGGAAGGAGGCCGAGGAGAAGGTGAAGAGGATAGCCGCCGCCGAGGAGGAGGCGGCCCGCCAGTGCCGAGCGGCTAAAGACGAGGTGGAGCGGCTCAAGAAGAAGGCCGCCGACGCCAACAAGCAGAGGGAGAAGGCCGAGAAGGAGGCGGAGAGGCAGGAGGTGCTGGCCCGGGAGGCGGCCCAGAAGCTGGGCGCCGCCGAGCAGAAGGCCCAGGACGCCCTGAGCAGGAACAAGGAGGACACGCGGGCCCAGGACAAGCTGAGGGACGAGTTCAAGGCGGCCCAGGCCCTGGCCGAGGCGGCGCAGAAGGCCCGGGACAAGGCCGAGAAGGAGGCGGCGCTGTTGCGGAAGGAGGCCCAGGAGGCCGAGGGCCAGCGGCGGGCCGCCGAGGGGGAGGCCGCCCGGCAGGCAGCGGCCCAGGCGGACGCCGAGCGGCTGAGGAAAGAGGCAGAGCAGGAGGCGTCCAAACGGGCCGCCGCCGAGGCCGCCGCCCTGAAGCAGAAGCAGCAGGCGGACGCGGAGATGGCCCGGCACAAGGAGTGGGCGGAGCAGGCCCTGGGGCAGAAGGCCCAGGTGGAGGCGGAGCTGGGCCAGGTGCGGCTGCAGCTGCAGCAGGCCGAGCAGACGCGGGCGCTGCTGGACGAGGAGCTGCGGCGGCTGAAGGGCGAGGCGCAGGACGCCGCGCGGCAGCGGGCACAGGTGGAGGAGGAGCTGGCCCAGGTGCGGGCCCAGATGGAGCAGCTGCTGCAAACCAAGCTGAGGACGGAGGAGGAGAACCGGCGCCTCATGCAGAAGGACAAAGACAGCGCCCAGAAGCTGCTGCTGGACGAGGCCCAGAAGATGAAGGCGCTGGCCGAGGAGGCGGCCCGGCTCAGCCTGGAGGCCGAGCAGGCGGCCCGCCAGAGGCAGGCGGCCGAGGCGGACCTGGCCCAGCAGAGGGCGCTGGCCGAGGGGATGCTGAAGGAGAAGATGCAGGCCATCCAGGAGGCGGCCGGGCTGCGGGCCGAGGCCGAGCAGCTCCAGAAGCTGAAGGAGCAGGCCCAGGAGAAGGCCAAGAAGCTGCAGGAGGACAAGCAGCAGATCCAGAAGCGCCTGGACAAGGAGACGGAGGGCTTTCAGAAGTCGCTGGAGGCGGAGCGGAAGAGGCAGCTGGAGGCCTCCGCCGAGGCAGAGAGGCTGAGGCTGAAGGTGAAGGAGCTCAGCGAGGCCCAGGCCAAAGCCCAGGAGGAGGCAAAGAGATTCAAGCAGCAGGCCGAGGAGGCCCGGGCTCGCCTGCAGGCCACAGAGAAGCAGAGCTCGGAGGTGGTGGTCCAGAAGCTGGAGACGCAGAGGCTGCAGAGCACCAGGGAGGCCGACGACTTAAAGAAAGCCATCAGCGAGCTGGAGAAGGAGAGAGAGAGGCTGAAAAGGGATGCAGAGGAGCTCCAGAAGAAGTCCAAACAGGTACTGTGAAGCCCCTTCTAACACCCACTAACCACTGAGGAGTCTGAAGCCGGCTTTCATGTAAACTGCCTCCAAGCAAACACGTGAAATTTACATGAAAGTCAGGAGCCACTAACAAAACCTTTAGCAGAGTAGTTTCCCTTTTTAGTTTCCCTGTGAAGAGCTTTTCTTCCATCAGGACCGGCACTTCGTGCAGCTTTTTCAAATAAATCTGAAGGAAGCGTTAGTGGAAAATGTCTGTAGGTCTGCAGCAAATCCCCCCAAGGCCATTAGTATTAGCTTAAAAATGCCCTAAGAGCATATTTCTGCTTCCAACCCTTCCTTTTTTTTGCCATTTATGCTGGTTTGGGTGGTCATGTCCCTCCAGATGGAAGATAAAAACCAAAGAAGGTGCTAAAACTATTTGCTAATGTGTAAGTCATCTCTTTAAAAAGGAGAAGCTGAACCAAAATGCTACACAGTGAAATTTCAGTAATTTCCGATGATTAATGTTCCACCATTGAGTTCTTCTGTTGTTTTCTGGGGCTGTACAATATCAGAACACCACAGAATGGGGAAAAAACACAGTTAAAAGGGTTCTCAGGTACAGTTTTCAGAGTAAATGTTGGTAAATTTGCCATAAAGCCCAGTGAGTTATTTAAAATTTGTGGAGAAAAGTGTTAATTGAAATCATCACATTTCTTAATTTTGTCAGAAAAAATAACACAAAAACCCAAGAATTGTCACAAAATGAGCACAAAGGGGCTTATCTTAATTTCAGCTTCCACATACATTGTTTAGGCTCTTTTAGTTGGGTATAGATGTCCTGAACAGGAGTGAGTGATATTTTGCTAACTTTTCCCTGTTTTGTCCTCAAATAGATGGCGAATGCCCAGCAGGAGCAGATAGAACAGGAGAAGGCCAAGCTTCAGCAGTCTTTCCTCACTGAGAAAGAGCTGTTGCTCCAAAGGGAGAAGGCTGTTGAAGATGAGAGAAAAAGGCTTGAGAAGCAGTTCGAAGATGAAGTCCGAAAGGCCAAAGGTCTGAAGGGGGAGCAGGAGCGGCAGCGAAAGCTCGCCGAGGAGGAGAGGCAGAGGCTGCAGGCCGTGATGGACGAGGCGGTGAAGAGGCAGAAAGCGGCCGAGGAGGAGGTGAAGAGCAAGCAGAAGGAAGTGGAGGCGCTGAAAGAGAAGCGCCTGGAGCAGGAAAAGCTCCTGGAGGAGGAGAACAAAAAGCTCAGGGACAAGCTGCAGAGCCTGGAGGCCTCAAAGCAGCTCGCCTCCCGGACCAAGGAGATCGAAGTCCAGACCGAGGAGGCCACGGCGGCGAAGGTCCTGAACGGCGGCGTGGAGTCGGCAGCCGGCGGGAAGAAGGCCGAGGCACCGGCGCTCGCCTTCGATGGGATCAGAGAGAAGGTCCCCGCCGAGAGGCTTCACGAAGTCGGCGTCCTGACCAAGAAGGAGCTGGACAGGCTGAGGAAGGGCAAGGCCTCTATCCAGGAGCTGGAGAAGGCCGACAAGGTCCGGTGGTGCCTGAAGGGCCAGAACTGCGTGGGAGGAGTTCTGGCTCCGTCCAAAGGGAGGATGAGCGTCTATCAGGCCATGAAGGAGAAGGCGCTCGCCCCCAGCTCGGCCGCCATGCTCCTGGAAGCTCAGGCCGCCTCAGGCTTCATCGTCGATCCCCTCAGAAACAGACTTCTCTCCGTGGACGAGGCAGTTAAGGAGCAGCTGATCGGACCCGAGCTCCACGACAGGATGCTGTCCGCCGAGCGGGCGGCCACCGGCTTCAAGGATCCGTACACCGGAGCCAAGATCTCTCTGTTCGAGGCCATGAACAAGGGGCTCGTCGAGAAAGAGCAGGCCACCAAATTCTTGGACGTGCAGCTGGCGACCGGTGGCATCGTGGACCCCATCAACAGCCACCGAGTCCCACTTCAGACGGCCTACAAGCAGGGGCTGTTCGACGCAGACACGAACCAGAAACTGACGGATCCCAGCGAGGACTGCAAACTGTTCATGGACCCCAGCACCCAGCAGCAGCTCACCTACAAACAGCTGCTGGACAAATGCAGCAAGGACCCAGAGACCGGCCTGCTCATGCTGCCAGTGACCGAAAAGGCTGCCCAAAGCGACAGGACCTACACAGACCTGGAGACCAGGGAGGTCTTCAGCAAGTCCAACGTCGACGTTCCTTTCGGGAAGTTCAAAGGGAAGACAGTCACCATCTGGGAGGTCATAAACTCTGAATACTTCACCGATGAGCAGAGAAGGGAGCTCATCCGCCAGTACAAGACGGGGAAGATCACAGTGGAAAAGATCATCAAGATCGTCATCACCGTCGTGGAAGACAAGGAGAAGCAAAGCGGCAACGTTTTCAATGGCCTGCGGGCTCCCGTCTCCGCCAGCGAGCTGCTGGAGTCCAAGATCATCAACAAGGATCTGTTCAACAAGCTGAGCAACGGGCAGATCTCGGTGAAGGAGGTCTCCGAGATGGAGTCTGTAAAGAAGGCCCTGCAGGGGTCGCCCAGCATCGCCGGGCTCCTGAACGAAGCCACCAAGGAGAAAATGCCTTTCTACCAAGCCATGAAGAAGGAGCTGCTCTCTCCAGAGACGGCGCTGAATCTCCTCGAGGCTCAAGCGGCGACAGGGTTCATGATCGACCCACTGAAAAACGAGCGGGTTCCCGTCGACGAAGCCGTGAAGTCAGGACTAGTCGGCCCAGAGCTGCACGAGCGGCTCCTGTCGGCTGAGAGAGCCGTTGGCGGCTACAGCGATCCCTACACTGGGAAAAAGGTGTCTCTTTTTGAAGCCATGGGCAAAGGCCTTGTGAAAAGAGACCAGGGCCTGAGGCTGCTGGAGGCCCAGCTCGCCACCGGTGGAGTCATAGACCCCCTGAAAAGCTGCCGTATCCCACAGGAGGTGGCGTGCAAGCGCGGGTACTTTGACGAGGAACTCGGCAAGACCTTAAACAAAAACACAGATGAAACAAAAGTGTTTTACGATCCCAACTCACAGGAGGATGCGACCTATGCACAGCTCATGAAAAAGTGCGTCAAAGACGGAGACACCGGGCTGCCGTTGCTCCCCCTTTCAAAGAAGACCCCAAAACGTAAAGAGGAAAAACAGATTACAGAGGCCAAAACAAAAGAGGCTCTGAACCAGTCCACCATGGAGCTGGACTACGGACCCTTCAAAGGCAGAAAAGTCACAATTTGGGAGATCATACACTCTGAATACATCACTGAAGAACAAAGAATAGAGCTGATTCGGCAATACAGGACAGGGCAGGTCACCATCGAACGTTTGATAAAGATAGTGATCACAATGGTGGATGAAAAAGAGGACAAAGAAAAGGAAGAAGCCTGCTTTGAAGGCCTCAGGGCACCAGTCACAGCCAGCTCTTTGCTCGATTCCAACATCATTGACAAAGCGTTATTTGATCAGCTCCAGCAGGGTAAAAAGACCCCCAAGGAGGTCTGTCAAGATGCAAAGTTCAGGAAGTACCTGCAGGGCACTGACCGCATTGACGGCGTCACCATGCGAGACTCAAATGAAAAGTTCAGCATATACCAAGCGATGAAAAACAACATCCTGCAGCATAAAACTGGACTTGCACTCCTGGAGGCTCAGGCCGGAACCGGCTTTATCACCGATCCTGTCAAAAACGAGAAATACTCTGTAGACGATGCCGTGAAGGTGGGAGTCGTCGGCCCCGAGCTGCACGAGAAGCTCCTGATGGCCGAGAAAGCAGTGACGGGATACAAAGACCCATACACGGGAGGCAGGATTTCTCTGTTCCAGGCCATGAAGAAGGAGCTGGTGCTTAGGGAGCATGCCATTCCTCTCCTGGAAGCCCAGTTTGCGACGGGAGGCATCATCGATCCCGTCAGCAGCCACCGCGTTCCCAACGACGTGGCCATTCAGCGGGGATTCCTAAGCAAACAGATGTCCAAATCCTTCAACGAGCCCTCTGGTGATGTCAAAGGTTTCACCGACCCCAACACCAACGAGGGGGCTACCTACAAACAGCTGCTGGGGAGCTGCAGCAGAGATCCCAACACCGGGCTCTGCTACCTGCCTCTGTCCAAGGTCGAAGCTCCTGCTGAGATATCGTATGAGTTCACAGAGGAGCAAGCCCAAAAAGATCTGTCCAACACTCAGATTGAGGTCCCGCACAAGAGCTTTGCAGGCAAGAGCATGAGCATCTGGGAGATCATGAACTCCAACATGCTTCCAGAGGAGGAGAGGCGCCGCCTCATGGAGCAGTATCGCTTAGGGCAAATCTCAAAGGACCGAATGCTGATCATCATCATTGAAATAATTGAACATAGGGAGAGCCTTAAGTCAGAGCAGAGTATGTCCTGCGACGTCATCAGGAGAAGAGTCACTATTGAGGAGCTGTACAGTGCTCGAATCCTTGACCTGCACACATACAACCTCCTCAAACAGGAGAAGATGAACATCCGCGAGGTGATGGAAATGCCATCGGTCAAGCAGTTCCTCTTCGGCACAGGCTGCATTGCTGGAATCATGTCGGACAGTCCTCCAAAGATCAGCATATACCAGGCTATGAAGAACGGGAAGATAAAGCCTGAGGTGGCTTTGACGCTCCTGGAGGCCCAGGCAGCAACCGGATTTATGATCGATCCAGTCAAAGACGAGCTCCTGACTGTCGATGAAGCTGTTCGCAAGGGTCTGGTGGGCCCCGAGCTCCACGACAAGCTTCTTTCTGCCGAACGAGCCGTCACAGGATACAAGGACCCCTACAGCGGGAAGGTGATCTCTCTCTTCCAGGCGATGAAAAAGGGCCTGATTCCTGAGGACTACGCTTTGAGGCTTCTGGAGGCCCAGAATGCCACAGGAGGCCTGATGGACCCCGAATACTACTTCCACCTGCCCACAGATGTCGCCATGCAGCGCGGGTACATCAACAAGGAGACCCTCGATAGAATAACTGAGCCCACCGCAGATGTGCGTGGTTACACCGATCCGACCACCGATGACAGCCAGTCCTACGCCCAGCTGCTGAAGAGATGCAGGGTGGACAAAGAGAGCGGCCTCCGGTTGCTTTCGCTGGCAGACCGAAGACTTCTCTTCAAGGGCCTCAGAAAACAAATCACGGTGGACGAGCTGCTTCGGTCTCAGATCATCGACCAAAAGACCTATAACGACCTCACCGAGGGGATCTTGTCTGTGGAGGAGGTCAGCAGGAGCGTGAAAAAGTACCTCGAGGGCACCAGCTGCATCGCCGGTGTGTATGTGGAATCCAGCAAAGACCGCCTGTCGATTTACCAAGCGATGAAAAGGAACATGATAAGACCAGGCACTGCGTTCGAGCTGCTGGAGGCTCAAGCCGCCACGGGTTACGTCATCGACCCCATAAAGAACCTGAAGCTGAACGTCTCAGAAGCGGTGAAAATGAGCGTCGTCGGCCCGGAGTTTAAAGACAAACTGCTCTCAGCTGAGCGAGCCGTGACAGGCTACAGAGACCCTTATTCGGGCAAGGTCATCTCTCTTTTCCAGGCCATGAAAAAGGGGCTCATTCTGAAAGACCATGGAATACGTCTGCTGGAGGCCCAGATCGCCACCGGTGGCATAATTGACCCAGAGGGGAGCCACCGACTCCCAGTGGAGACGGCCTATGAACGCGGGCTCTTCGACCAGGAGATGAACGAGATCCTCACAGATCCTTCGGACGACACAAAGGGCTTCTTCGACCCCAACACAGAGGAGAACCTTACATACCTGCAGCTGATGGAGAGGTGCATGATGGACCCGGAGACCGGCCTGCGTCTGCTGCTGCTCAAGGAGAAGAAGCGCGAGAGGAAGACTTCCTCCAAGTCTTCAGTCCGCAAGCGGAGGGTTGTCATCGTCGACCCGGAGTCCGGCAAGGAGATGTCGGTGTACGAGGCCTACCAGAAAGGGCTGATCGACCACCAAACCTACCTGGAGCTCGCAGAGCAGGAGTGCGAGTGGGAAGAGATCACAATTACCTCATCAGATGGGGTCGTGAAGTCCATGATCATCGACAGGAGGTCTGGACGGCAGTACGATATCGATGACGCAATCTCAAAGGGCCTAATCGACAAGTCGGCCCTGGATCAGTACCGAGCCGGGACCCTGTCCATCACCGAGTTTGCAGACATGCTGTCCGGGAACATGAGCGGGAGCAGATCCCGGTCCTCCTCCTTCGGCTCCTCCTCCTCCTACCCAAGTCCAATACCGGCCATAAAGACCCCACCAACCACATGGAACGACCCAACAGAGGAGACGGGCCCTGTGGCCGGAATCCTAGACACCGAGACCCTGGAGAAGGTGTCAGTCACGGAGGCCATCCACAGAAACCTGGTGGACAACATAACTGGGCAGAGGCTGCTGGAGGCCCAGGCCTGCACGGGCGGCATCATCGACCCCAACACTGGAGAGAAGTTCTCCATCAACGACGCCATGAACAAAGGGCTGGTGGACAAAATTATGGTGGATCGCATCAGCCTGTCCCAGAAGGCGTACAACGGATTTGAGGATCCGAGAACCAAAACCAAAATGTCGGCGGCCCAGGCCCTGAAGAAGGGCTGGCTCTACTACGAGGCCGGCCAGCGGTTCCTGGAGGTCCAGTATCTCACCGGCGGCCTCATCGACCCAGAGTCCACCGGCAGGGTCTCCATAGATGAGGCTGTGAAGAAGGGCACCCTTGATGCACGCACAGCTCAGAAGCTGCGAGACGTCAGCGCCTATTCCAAGTACCTCACGTGCCCTAAAACCAAGCTCAAGATCTCCTACAAGGACGCCATGGAAAGGAGCATGATAGAGGAGGGAACCGGCCTGAGACTCCTGGAGGCCTCCTCCCAGTCCACCAAAGGCCTTTACAGCCCCTACAGCATCAGCGGGTCCGGCTCGGCCACCGGATCGCGGTCCGGATCCAGGACGGGTTCCAGATCAGGCTCCAGGAGGGGCAGCTTCGACGCCACGGGGTCGGCGAGCTTCACCACCACCTTCTCCTCCTCGTCCTCCTACGGCTCGCCGAGCTACAGCCGGCGGTACTGAGCTTTAAAACCCACAGCGCTCACCAGATGCCTACTCCTGTGGAACGAAGCCGCCTTTATTCTGCTCTGCATGGAGTCGTTACAAAACAAAACTTTTAATATTTAATTTTCTACAAAACGAGTCGCCTTGTTTGTTGTATGTTTTGCATTAATTCACGCCGCCTGGTCGGATCCCTGATACTCTCCAGCATCCTTCTGTCTTTAGATTAACGTTCGACATTACAAGCATTTACTGACCTCAAACGCAGCATAATAGAGCACACAGCCACTCACAAACACAGCCGGATTGGATGTATAAATCTAAAACTAATGTGTATATTTCTGAATGTGGGGGGAACGTAGCCACTCTGCAGAGCAGAATATGGAATCTAGCAAAGATGAATCACATTAATAAGAATGCCAAGCTTGGAGATGCCCTCTCTCCTGGACCGCACTGCCACTTATACTCTCCAAACACATGAATGCACTTCGTCTAGCCTGCAGTTTGAAGCACCAAAAAGTTTTTAAAAAGAAGCAGATTCTGGATGTAAAAGGACAGTTTCCAACACGCAAATCCCTGCTCTTCTGGACAGCTTGACAGGTAAACAGCGCTGGGTGTTTTGAAGGGTTTCCTGAGTAGTTTAAGGTCCTGTGTGGTGATTTTCTCTGTTTGTCGCCTGCAGCCTCCTGCCTGGATTTCCCACTGAGCCCCTCGGCATTGAACCCATCACAGGGCTGAAAACGGCGGCTCCTCGGCTGCTTTTTCAGACTCTGGTAGCAGTGGACTGTTTAAAGGAGAAGGAGAGCTACGACTGTCTGATTGCTACCCATATTATCCAGGTTACTGTCCTAAAAAGATGGCCTTTCTCATTCTAGCTACAGGTATCAGAAGATCTCTGCCACACGGGACTGGAATATATTATTTTTCCCATAAAATGTAACGTCGTGTTCTTTTCCTTCAGACTTAACAGGCATTGAAATATAGAGCTCCTCTACAAGCCATGATTGGACATTTCATTGCATCCAGTATTTGTGTGCCACTCGTTTTAAACTTCCTTTGTAAAGCGACACGTTCGAGCTGCATTATTTTCGTACTCTATTTTTCTGCTTTGCATGATTTAAAAATGGAAAAACTTATATAGCTGTACCCACTAAAGGTTTTGGTATGTTCCAAGAGGTTTGAAGGATGATGGATCCTAGTTTAAACTGGTGTATTTATAGCGAAAAGGGTGATGAGGAATTTTATTGTAACCCCTTACACTATGTAAATAAACACAAATTAAAAGCTTCCTCCTGTCTTTACTGTATTTCTGATAAACTTAACATTCAGAGCATTCAAATGCTATCAGATTTGCACAGCAGAACATATTTTTTCAGATTGTTTGTTTCCTCAACAGAAAAGAGTTTGTGGATTAATGTTCTCAGAAGCTCACTCGGCCGAAATTTGGAGAGAAAAACACAAGAAAACTGGGTTTGAAATCCTGAGATGAAAATAGATAAACACTGACACACAAAACTAACATAAGACTCAAAGATGCACAAAACCACTTCTGAAGAGACATAAAATGACCAATAGCAGGCAAAATTTGACTAGAAAACACACAATGTACACAAAAATACACAAATGAAGGTAAAATACATTAATCAGACACAACTACCAGAAAGATTTATAAATGTAGAAAATCACAAACCATCACAAAGGTGCCACAAAGACACACAAAGCAAAAATGAAGAGAAAGAAAGTGACTACAAAAAAAGTACACCAATTCAGGGCAGATGCTGCGTTCAGAGACCGTGGGACGCATCAACTAAAACCTGCCTACAGATGGATCGATCAGTCAGTTTTTTATCTATCATTATTTATTCATTAGTCTTCAGTCATCTCTATTTCTAAGGCACCTGTGGCACATTTTTTAAACACATCAAACTTTATTTATCCCCTAAATTGTGTTTCTGTTTTAGTTTGAAATGTTTCGAAAGGAGTCAGAAGCAGAAAATTCTGCTGACTTCTTCCTGTAGTCTCTTAATCAAAATGTTGAAGCTGTTTTCTTTCCTTGTTTTCTTTTTCTTTTTTTTAACACATGGTGCGCCATTGTCCTTCAGAGGTATCTAATGATTGTTAAGTCCATCTGTTAACCCGTGTTAAATGAGGTATGATCCACCTTCTCTGGAGCTGGACCAGATGGAGGGTTTGCAGACTTACGGCTTAAACTCCTTTTCAAACTTCTTCCACTACAGAGTCTCATCCATCTTATTTAAGGCCCTTTGAGCTATTGTCCGAGCAGCTTTTTGTGCTTTAGGACCATCTGAGGCTAAAACAAAACCGTACAACCTTGAACGCATCCTGGGCCTGAGCAGACTGAGGTGGAAGAAGCCTTTGTCCTTTTTGCCGCCTGAAACTAAAAAGAATGGAGTGCAAATCTAGATAAAAAGTTCTCTGGAAATCAGTTGGAGAGATCGAAGGAAAACCAGCTCCACCGATTTGACCTGGGCTGAGAAAAAGCCGGGGGGACCTTCAACTTTGGGGCCCCTCTCTTCGGTTCAGGGGCACCTGGTGTTGCAGGGGTCTCCTGATGAGAAGAAGTCGTAGACGCTGACCAGGGGGAACATGGTCACTGCCCCCAGCAGGGAGCCCAGCTGCACCACCGCCCCGCACCACACGAGGGCGCTGTGGCCCTCGTCGCGCAGTATCACCCCGATGATGACCTTCACGTAGGACAGCGACAGGATGAAGACAATCCAGGCCAGCACCTGTGGATCGGAGGCTGTCAGAGCTCAGATTCCACCAGCAAAGCCGGAGCGGTCAGAGGTCTCTCACCATGATGGCGCCGCCGGAGGCCTCATTCACCAGCATGGGGCAGGGACTGAGCACGGCCATGGCCATGATGTAGGCCCCCACGGCACTGCCCATCACTGTGAGGGCTCCCATGAACACCAGGGACCTTGGGGGTGGGGGCTTTGTTTAAATTAAGACTTCATCTGGAAAGGTTGTCCATTTCTTTTTCTTATCTTTTTTTAAAGGTACATTGTGTAGTATTGTATGTATTTTATTATGATTCTCTTCATTTATAAATGTGTCCTCATTTGGTGTAAAATGACCTCTGCAATGATCTGACTTCTCCCCGTAAGGAGGAATTTCCTATCTGTATGTACACAGGAGGGTATGTCCATGGAGATTTCCATGGCGATCCTTCCTTACATCTCTAGATTCCTAGATCTCTAGATACCTACAACTCTAGATCTCTACATCCCTACTTCTCTACATCTTTACATCTCTACATCCCTACAACTCTAGATCTCTGAATTCTTTACATCTCTTGACCTAAATATCTGTACATCCCTAGATCCCTACAACTCTAGATCTCTGAATTCCTTATATCTCTATATCTCTACATTTCTATATCTCTAACATCTCTAGATCTCTAGATGTCTACATCCCTACATCTCTAGGCCGACAGACCGACCAATCTCTAGATAGCCAGCGACATATTTAAGGGACTACTGAGCAGCTGGAGAGTTAATAAACCTTTAAAAACAGGAAAAATCTTCAATTTTCTTCACTTGAGCCTAATTTAAAGGCTTTTACCCCAGAGATTCAGCAGTTTTCTCACTACAATGAAGGCAGAGTCGTTTCTGAACTGGAATCAAGAAGCTTTGACCATCGACCCTCGTTCGGCCGAACTGACCTGATGGGGATGAACATGGCGATGAAGCAGGCCAGCGGATTGGACACGGCGGCCAGCGTTGCCGACAGGTGGTAGGCGCTGTTTCCATACGGCAGGCAGGAGTAGGACTGCACGGAGGGCAGCACCGTGTTGGTCAGCGCGTTCACCCAGGCCAGGACCCCGAAGATGTACAACACCTGTGTTAGAGATTTGTTGTTATTATCTCATAAAATCTGGCATGCCTCAGTTTGTTACAACATGGAATGTCTCAGGTCATGAACTTCTCACTTTTGTTAAATATATATAATATCACTTTTATATTTTGGAATGTTTTGGGTCACGCACTCCCTGTGACCCCGAGACTCGCTGATTTAACTTCGCAATATGCAGAAGAACCTCTACCTACGATCGCCTAAACATACAAATTTTCCAACATCCAAAATGAATTTCGGTCAAATTTCGGGTGACTCGACACCCAAAGTAAATTTCCAACATGACGTAACCACCTGCATCCAGCTGTAGGAGCCGGAGCCGAAGCTGCTTCTGGGCCTTGGGTTCTCGGGCCGGTAGGGGTCCATCATGGGCCTCTGCTCCGCCCACCTCCTCCTCCCCCCGCCATCCTCCTTCACCCCGTTGGTGTACCGGCCGTTGGGGAGCTCCCGGGCCACCGCCGGGTGGTAGTTGAGCAGCAGGAACGCCAGCAGGCACACCAGCATCATGGCGCTGAGGAAGAAGAAGAACACCTCGACCGAGAAGTTGGCCGGCTGGTACTGGGCCTGCAGCAGGAGGGTCCCGTCTCCCAAGGAGGCGTTCGGGGCGCCATCGGGCGGTTGAGTGGCGTTGGCGCAATGGAGCACGCCGACCCCCTGGACCAGGGCCACCAGGGCGGGCAGCAGGCCGCTCACGCCCTCCCCGACGAAGTAGGTGGTCAGATACTGAGGCGGGAAGCGCATCATGAAGGGCAGGAAGGTGACGGAGGAGGTGCAGTCCACGGCGGCCAGGAAGAAGGTCAGCACGAAGAGGGCCACGCTGCGCGGGACCCCCCCCACCGGGACCGCCTCCTTCCAGAAGAAGCCCAGCAGGAAGCTGGCCACCGCCCCCAGCCCGATGATCAGGTAGATGACGGCGGCCTCGTTGAGCGCGGACGGCCGGAAGCGGTGGGTGAGGGTGACCAGGAGGGGCCCAACGTTGGCCATCTGGATGAGCGCGGACAGGTAGGAGGGCAGGAACCAGCCCTCGGGGACCTGGGGCACCATGAGGGGCAGCTCCACCCACAGGCCGTTGATGGACACCCAGGAGCCCACGCCGAACAGGCAGGCCAGCAGGTGGGTGAGCAGGGACATGCTGGGGCGCACACAGACACACAACGCACTGAGCAGGGACAGACACACAACGCACTGAGAAGCAACACGGAAAGACAATGCATTTGGCAGTAACAAAATGCACTGAGCAAGGACACAAAGCACAGAGCAGCAACACAAAGTACAGAGAATCAACACGTACACACAACGCACTGAGCAAGGACACAACACACTGAGCAGCAAAACA
>CAJRST010021112.1:674111-692499 GCA_907169785.1 Menidia menidia | reverse complement strand
ACCTGGAACCTGAACGCCTCCCGCCTTGATCCCTCGCACCGCCCGGAGCCTGAACGCCTCCCACTAACTGGAGCCAGAACGCCCGGAGCCTGAACGCCTCCCACCACCCGGAGCCTGAACGCCTCCCACCACCCGGAGCCTGAACAGGGGCCCAACCAGAGGTGGCGGGGCTGCTGCTAGTGGCTGCAGCTGTCCACGCACTCCTGGGCCCTGACGAACACCTGGTAGACGTTGACCAGGGGGAACATGGCCAGCGCGCCCAGCAGGGAGCCGGCCTGGATGGAGATGCCGCACCACAGCAGGGCGGCGTGCCCGGCCTCGTGCAGCAGCGTCCCGATCACCACCTTCAGGTAGGAGAAGAGGCCGGTGAAGCAGATCCAGGAGACCACCTGCAGGGGGCGCCAGAGAGCAGAAGTCAGTCACCCTGCACAGCACAAACTGCAACCTGCTCTGGTATCTGATGAGAAAAGCAGCTCCTTTTTACTGGTTGCATTTAAATGCCAATCCAGTTTCACTTAAACAAAAAAAAACAAAAACACAAACCAACAAATGGCAAAAATGCACCCCTGACAGAAATAAGAAAACAGGAAAAAACATCCTCATAATCCCAATCTCTTTAATTCTTCTTATATCAAGATTTTACTTGTGATGTTGGGATGCAGGGCATGAGAGCACAAAAATGTCCATTCTGAATGTGTCTGAATTTGTTTAATACAATCGACAAAGCTGACTGACTTGACTAATATATTTGAAAGTTCATACTTCCGCTCTTTTTCTTCTTATATTAAGCTTTACTGCTTTTTCTAATTTACATAACAAAGAATATGTATAGAATATGTTTGTTTGTATTACAGAATGGATAATACAGCCAAATTTGACTTTTAAATAGTCTATAGCTTCTACTTAGGCTCTTATCGTTTCTTATAATAAGACTTTTATTTCTACTTGACAGTACAAAGGAGGGCGTGTCCTGACCACTCACCACTAGCGCCACACCGGCCGAGCTGCCCAGCAGCGGCGGGCAGGGGCTGAGCGCCGCCAGCGCCATCAGGTAGGCCGCGAAGACGCCAGCAGCCACAGACAGGAGGCCCAGACCCAGCGAAGACCTGCAGGATAAAGTTTCACCAGAATTTACCAGAAAGCCTCAGACAGGGACTAAAATTGAAGAAGAAATGTAAAAAATCTTTTGACTATTTCCCAGATTGTATTTCGCGGCAACTGGCAGTGAGAAAGCTGCTAAAAGCTGTTTTAATTCTCGCTTTAGCGCCGTCAATACGTCACTTCTTAAATTTTGAAATTGTTTTGATGCGAAAAAGTTGCTATTTAGATCCTTAATATGCGATTAGTTTATTCAAATGACGCCTGTTTGTAAATGTGTTCCGACGTTTTCATGGATTGAATTATAAAGTATATATATATATACATACATACATACACATCCATCCATCCATCCATCCATCCATCCATACATACATCCATCCATACACACATACATACATACACACACATATATATGAAGGAGCCCTTCTCACCTCAGCACCACAAACATGGCCAGGAAGCAGGCCAGCGGGTTGGCGATGTTGCCCAGCACCACCGAGAGGTGAAAGGTCATGGAGCTGTAGGGCAGGCAGACGAAGCTCTGCACCGAGGGCAGCACGCCGTTGGTCAGGCCGTTGGAGACGGCGAGCAGCAGCAGCAGGTAAATGTTCCTTCCCGTCCAGAAGGTGGGCGCCGGCGGGCTGTCCTCCGGCGCCGGCGGCGTCCCGCCGTTGTACAGCCGGTGCGTCTCCTCGCCGTCTTTAGCCGCCGCCGCTGTTGCCGCTTCCTCGCCGCTGGGCTCTGGCTCCCGCTGCTCAGCATCCGGCGCCCTGCGCGTCAGTGCCAGGAAGCTCAGCGCGGACACGGTGAGCATCACAAACAGGAACCAGAAGAAGTTCTGGGCGGGGAAGCTCTCGGCGAGGCGCACGGGGCTCTCGGTGCCGTTCACGCTGCGGCACTCCACCTTCCCCACGCCCTGGCCGAGCGCCACCACGCAGGGGAACAGGGCGCTCAGGCCCTGGCCCACGAAGAAGGTGCGGATGTACTGGGGCGGGTAGCGGAACATGAAGGGCAGGAAGGTGACGTTGGAGGTGCAGCAGACCAGCGCCAGCACGAAGCTCAGCAGCAGGAAGGCCAGCGAGCGCGGCTGCCCGCCCACCGTCACCAGCTCGGACCAGGACAGCGCCAGGCAGGCCGAGGCCACCACCGCCAGCGCCTGGATGCAGTGGATGAGCAGGCGCTCGTTCAGCCGGCCCGGCGCGCAGTGGTGCGTCAGGGTCACCGCGATGGGACCCAGGTTCCCCAGCGCGATGAGCACCGAGAGGTAGGCGGGCAGATTCCAGCCTAACGACACAGAAAAACCACAAACCAGGAGGGAAACGGTGAGGTTAGCAATCAGGACTGAACGCTGATGCGTCGAAATGAGCTAAAAACACACAGAAAACACAGAGAAAAACCCATAAATGTCACAATGTGTCATTATTTATGCTAACATAAGTCACAATGATGGATGCACAAATCACTTAAATAACAGGTTCAACTGAA
Organism: Menidia menidia; assembly: GCA_907169785.1. Classification (NCBI taxonomy): domain Eukaryota; kingdom Metazoa; phylum Chordata; class Actinopteri; order Atheriniformes; family Atherinopsidae; genus Menidia; species Menidia menidia. Next base: position 689,916 of record CAJRST010021112.1, on the reverse strand, counting down.
CTGTTTTTAAAGCAGTTAAATGTTGCCGTTTCTGTGGGGAAATAATCCATTAAAAAGCCATTAAAAGCTTCTTTGACCCTCCTGCTGCTTTTGTTTCTGTAATTGTGTCTTAAGAACTGAAACCTCAGAAATAAAATTAAAAAACGGGTGCACATATTTTTTTAAAAGACTGCAGCATAGATGATCAAAACAAAGTGGTTTTGCCTTGTTTCCCTTTATCATCACATTCCCTGATATTTAAAGCCTTAAATCTGCTTTCAGCGACACAGTGAAACACAGTGAGACATGTGTTTAAAAATCTCATGCTGTCATCCAACGATTTCACGGCCTTTTCAGAAACAAATCATTGTTTATTTCCTCCTTAAAATGTTAAACCTCAGAGATCTGTGCTTTTTTTAAATGATGCAAAAAGAAAAAAAGGCGAGAGGGGTAAGTAATGATTATGGGGTTGTATAAGACGTCGTTTTCTGTAAGTTTTCAGCTCTAATAATTAATAAAAACTGGAATTACTGGGACATTTGTGAGCAGTTTTTTGGTAGGAACGGTCGCGCAAAAATGACGTAACAGCTGAATTTACTATTATCTTTTAGCCAGTTGTGATGTTCATCAGTTAGTTATAAAATATATAGTTATTTTTTCTTTCTTTTCTTAAATGAGGATAATTAATTTGTTTGATCCACTTTTCAAACACAAAATAAAATTAAAATAAAATCACGCGGAAAGCACCAGGCCGGGGGAGCGTGTGCCGTCCCCCGGAGATGGACACTGACCTTCGGGCAGCACGTCGACAACCACCGGGAGCTCGACCCAGAGGCTGTTGACAGAGATCCAGGAGCCCATGGCGAACAGAGCCATCAGCCCGTGGGTCACCGCGGCGCTGCTCCACCAGCTGCCCGGCATGGCGGCGCTCGGTCGGGCAGAGAGAACCACGAAACGCCCGGACTACGACCGACTTTCCTTTGAGCGGAGCGCCGGAGCTCCGCTGAGCCAAACGCCGCTTTAACCTGAGCCGGAGGACAATTACGCAAAGCTTCCCGCCCCTCTGGCTGCATTCAGGGACCCTCGTAACTTCCTGAATCGCTTTTATAAACTTTTCAATTGTAAATGTAGCAGCATCTGTTCATCAGCGAGGTTAATGTTTATATTCTACTCATAGCTTAGTGTTTTTAAAAGCATAATTGTATGTAGTTTACTATCTTTACATTATATTATTATTTTAAAAATTGCAGTTATGATTCCGGTTATGGTCATTTACCTATACGATATAAATTCATTCTAAAACTTTAAGTAATCCTGTAATATATCTAAAGTGAAAAAGCTGATATCGTCACAGTATTCAATGATTGGCTGTTTGAATATATAACAATAAATAACTGCGTTTTTAAGCTAAGCTTTGTAAGCTTTGTAAATCCTGCATTCTGGTGACAGTGAAGGCGTCGCCAGCTGAAGGCCGTTGATAACGAGCTGCCGTTTAAAGTTACTAGTTCTCTATCTGTTGGAAAAGTTATGCAAAGAAAAGAAAATCTAGGTCAAAGTGCAGGAATGCTGGTGGGGAATGGGAACACTGGGAAGACTAATTACCCACCGATGTGGATCCCACTCACTTTGGTTCTTTACCAAGGAGGTAAGAACAGTTTTCTGTAAAGATGCTTTGAATAAATCAGTGTGTTTAAAGCTTTTAATGATAAAACAGTGAAAAGCTGTTGATACTTTCTTTATACTTCACCTTCTAAGCAGCCAGACATTCTTTAACCTCTTTAAAGTGTGGCTTAGCAGCAGCTTTCTGCGTCTTTGTCTGCTTCTTCTCTCGTTTTCAGTCCTCGTAGCTGAGCATTTTCAGAGGAATGTGTTTTTTCTTTGTTCAGCATCTGAACTTTGAGTCATTCAGGCAGAAAAAAAGGCCCGTAACTCAAGGGATGAGCCAGCGCTGTGTCCAATCAGCAGTTTAGAGTGGATCTTTAGGCTCTTTGTCAGCAGCAGCCTGTCACAGAGACACATCATTTGTTCCATTTCTGTAGCTGATGGAGGGAAAAGGCCAAAGAAAACACAGTCTGACAGACAGGAAACAGGATTTCTGAGGATTCCTAATCGAGCAGATAAAGAGGATCTGAAAGTGACGTCCTTCAGAAAGAGGAACAAATCCAAAGGAAAGCCAACCCCCAAAGAAGAGCTTTGTGGTATCCTACACTAGCCTTCATAATTCAAACTTTAAACACCCATTTCCCTGTTTTTTGGAGTTAAAGAAACACAGAACTATACATCCAGATTGATAAATCTTTATCAGGCACTCTTATACAGTGAAAACAGCTGTTTGATCTGATAAAGCCCATGCTTTCCCTTTTCCTTCATCCACAGTAACAGCATGATAATGACGTCATTATTACATCATAATAATGATGTCATTACCTTTGATAAAACCACAATGATTATGCAAAAATAACAAAAATGAACGACTGTCTCGTTTATCAGTGAGCAGGAGGAATAAATCAACCTTTGCAGAGACTAAAATTGAGTTTATTAAAAAATAAAACAGTACATTAAAAGCCATAATTCAGACATATTTAAAAAACAGAAGTTAGTGGAGCTGACTCAGGAAGGCCGGCTCTGTCCTGGGGGTCCAGCTGGACTCTGTGTGGGTGTCTGAGAGAAGGATGCTGTGCAAACTGCACTGTTTGCCACCAGCTGCTGATCTCTGACCTCCAGCTAAAGCACCTCCAGTTGAAGCAGACTCATTACCTACCTCTGGAACAGTCTGGATCAGGGGTGTCCAGCTCCAGTACTCTCTGGGCTTCTGTCCTGCAGGTTTTACAGGTTTTTCCTGTTTCAACACACCTGATTCACACCAAAGTGCCAGCAGGAGGGTGAAAAGCTCAACAAGTCCAGAGCGGGTCCAGTTTAATGAGAATAAGTGGTGCAGAAGCAGGAAAAAGTATAAAACCTGCAGGATAGCAGCCCAAAGAGGCCTGGAGTCTGACCCCCCTGCTCTAGATAATGTGTCCTGAACACTACATTTGACTAAAAAAACATGTTTATTCCTTATCTGTTTTATTTTGAAAAGGCAGCTAGATTTTTTTGCACTGCTCACTACTTTAGTTGCATTTACTTATTCTAACCCTGTTTCGCAACCTCTTCCCCTTAGGGTCAACAAAGCGTTTTGAATTTTTTATTTGAGTCTAAAATCCTGCGGGTGGAGACCCACATGGACCTCCTCCTGCGTTCTGCTTCCTGTGCATGGCCCCCTGAGGGGGTCACGTTTTCGGGTCGGCGTCTGCTGGAGGCTCAGCCGCCGCCGCCGCCGCCGCCGCTGCTGCTGCTGCTGCTGCCGCCGCCGCCGCCGCTGCTGCCGCTTTGGCTGTGGACTTTTTGGGCGCCAGCACCAGGGAGTAGCCGGGCTTGACTCGGGGAAGGGCAAACTTCAGCTTGATGGCCATCTGGGAGCTGCTGAACAGCTCGCCGCTCAGGTGGGGGCTGGCGTTGCCCAGGACCATCTTCTGGTAGAGGAGCTCGCAGCGGACGCCCTCCCGCTTCTCCCAGCGCGACTTCCCCTCCAGACGCAGCATCATCTTGTCCACGTCCTGCCTGGTCTTGCAGGGCCCCCCGTTGCGGGTCACCGTGGCAACGATGTAATCCCTGTCCATGATGTCCTCGCGCTCCTCCCGACAGACCCGCCTGGCCTTCTTCGTCTGGGGGCTCTTCTTCGCCGGCTGGCTGGAGGACTCCTCGGAGCTGCTGCCCGAGGAGTCGGAGGCGGACTCGTCCTCCTGGGAGCTGTCGGACAGCTTCTTCCCCGGGGAGCCGTCGGCCATCTTGTAGGGACTGGCGTGGCCGAAGGGGTACTCGGCCATCAGAACCGAGAAGGTGCAGCCCGCCAGCTTTTGGCTGGCGTCCCCTGGCGGCGTCCCGGAGAAGGCCCCTCCCGGCAGGAAGTCCCCGAGGTGCTGCTGGGTGACGGCCGCTATGGCCTTGACGGCCCTCTTCAGACAGGCCCTGATCAGGTCCCTGTTGGTGTGCCACTGGCCGCAGTACTCAAACACCCCCTGGAAGCGCTGCTCCTGCAGGGGCGGCTGCTGGAAGACGTCGGTGGCGTCCTCGGGCTCCAGCAGCGTGGACGGGTCTTTGGACCAGTCCAGGAACCTCTGGTAGAGGCCAAGCAGGCGCCGGCTGAACAGCGCGTACTCGCCCCCGCCGCTCAGCAGCTGCCAGTAGGGGCCCAGCACTTTGCAGTGGACCACGGCCAGCACGCACACGAAGCTCTGGATGGCGCCGTCGCCGGCGTCCGCCGCCACGCTCTCCAGCACGGCGTTGGGGCAGCCGTCGGCGGCCATCGACTGCAGGTCGGAGAGGAACAGCCCCACCTCCCGGTGGTGGTGGGTGAGGCCGGCCGCCGCCTCGAAGAAGCCGGCCACGCGGTTGGAGCGGCTCGACGCCAGCCGGGACGGGTTCCCCTTCTCCTGGCAGAACTCCAGCCAGTGGCGCCGGAAGCTCTGCCTCCCGGGCGCCCGCGGGCCCAGCAGCTCGGCCGCCATGAGCACGTAGCGCTGCGTGGCGCTCTCCTGCAGGCTGACGAAGCCCTGGAAGTGCGGCAGCCGGTCGCGGCCCAGCTTCTCCCCCCTCAGCCGGATGACCTCCCCCTCGAAGCCGGCCACCAGCCGCTCCAGCGCGTCGTGCACGTCCACCAGGAAGCAGGCGTTCTGGTGGAGGAACCGGACGGGCGGCAGCAGCTGGGCGCCGGCGTGCCGCGCGGCGCCCAGCTGCTGCTCGAAGGCCAGCATGGCCGGGTGCTCCCGGCAGGTCAGGGCGTACTGGTTGCGCAGCAGGTCCAGGGAAACCTGCCGGCAGGCCGTCGTCTTCCCGCCATACACGCTGGACAGCTTCTGGACAGACAGCATGGCCATGTCCAGCAGGGTCAGAGGCTCCCCTACGCCCCCCATCTCCTCCTCCTCCTCCTCGCTGTCGGCGCCGCCCGACGCCGTTCTGGACTCCGCCTCCGGGCTCTCGCTCTCTCTCCCACAGCTGCCGGCGTCGTCCCTTCTCGGCCGTTTCCTCACAAAGAACTTGGGGGTCTTCTTCTTGACCAGCTCGAAGGGCGTCTGCAGCAGGGTTTCCATGGCCGTGTTCCTCCGGTGGCTCCTGGTTTCATAGTTTAGGAAATGCACCCTCAGCTTCTTTATCCGGCCCTTCAGGTGCTTGTAGGCCTTCTGGATGTCGCCCTTCTTGCAGAACTCTGGGTTGAAGTTCCTCAGCCAGGTTACTATGACGATGGGGGATATTTTCTCCCTGTTGACGAAGTTGACCAGCTCGAGGATGAGCCCGTTTGTGACCTCGATGGACTGGGCCCGCTCAGAGAAGTCCCGGAGCTCCAGGAGGTGCTGCCGCTCCACGCCGATGCTGTCGCAAATGGGCCCCACGAAGTTGAAGTTGACCTGCGAGTCCAGGAAGCCGAGCCTGGCTGGACCCCGCAGGCTCAACGTCGTGGCCACGCCCCTTTCGATCAGGCGCCGGAAGTCGGCCGACTGATGAGCGGGAAAGATTTTCTTCAGCCAGCCTACGATGGCTAACCAAGGGAAGTTATTGTCCTCTCTAAGAAGTCCCACTTGAATCAAGACTCTGTTCCTGCAGGCCGACGGGTCCAGGTCCAAACCCTCGCCAGACTGGGGGCCGACGAAGTCCGACACAAGCTTCCAAAAGTACTCATCCCCTGAAAGCAGGGAAGTTTGTCAGGGATCAGAGGATTTATGGCTGATTTTTGTGTCTCTGTTGGAGTCATACTTACTCAGGTTAACTTCGGATACAACGGGTTTCCCATCGAGGGAAAAATCCTGACCTTCCTCCATTCTGTGCTGTTTACAAAAGACATAAATCAGGAAAAAACTTAAATATATAAATGACCCATAAGTCAATATACTTGTATATATGAATGGATCAGAAAAAAAAAATCCTTAATTCACAGATATAATTACATATCATTGTATAAAATATCCAATTTGTTTACTTTACATGTTGCATAATCTAATTGCAGTTTTATTTTCTGCATTTTATCTTAATTTGACTGTTAATCCGATGTTTTTCTTCTATTTATAATTGCAACCGTATTTTCCTTCAGTTTATTTCAGAGCATCGGATGAAGTGGAAATTGGTCCATTTAGTGTTATTTGGCGCCAGCTCGTGGTGGAATCATTCCACAGCTGCTTTTGTCTGGAAGACTTTTGTCTACTCATCTTAAAGGCTTCTTCAGGTTTAACCTACAGGCTCATAAGCTTTAAGCTCACAAGGGAGAATGCAAAGAAGCTAAATCTGCCCTTTTTGGACTTAAATGTACATTAGAAAGCCTAAAAACTGTTTTACAGGAATCAAACTGTCAGAGCTCAGTGAAAACAAAGAACATCAATATTACAGCAATGCTGCTAAAACCCATGTTTATCCCAGATAAAAACATCTGAAGCAACAACTCAGTCAGAGAAGAAGAAACTGCAATGCCATAGGAGATAGATTTTTTGAGAAACACTTCAGAACCCTCCCAGAGGAGAAAAAGGTTTAAAGATCCAAGAAGAAGTTATTTTAGTATTCCCTCTCTGTTCCCATGACAATCAGTAAAGATACCAGAGAGACTTCTCAAAATCACAGGAATGTGCAGATTAACCAGATTTACTTTCAATAACTGGTCTAATGTTAAACAACCATCTTAAACCAATAAACAGTTTTGGTTTCTTTTTTTGGGGACTGTTTTATCTGGCAAATCTGCTTACTACTCATTCACAACAGTCCATTACACTCAAAATTCATTCGAAATCCATGGCTATAAAAGTGAACTTCAGCGATAAAAGTGCTGAATTTCCAACTGTTTGCCTCACCTCTTTAGCCCTCTGTTTGTTAGCCGTGTTGCTGCTAACGCAGACCCTAAAAGCCTGAAATGCAGGACGCCAAACTGCATCAACAGCAAACAAATCGCTTGAATGTCTGCTTTAGGGCATTTGTAATAGACGCTAAATGCAAAAGCGATTAAATTAAGTTCTTACTCAGTTATGTTTACTGCATTTGAACCACTAACTCTCCTGCAGATTCACAACACACGCTGGAGTGGAGCGGAAGCATAGACGCTCAGGGATTGGTCAATTTTACGGAAGGCGGGGAGGATAGTAGCATTTCAACCAATCACGACAGAGACGCGAAATGAATTGTGGGTCTCTCGCTCATTGTTTGAAGGTGCAGAGTTGAGTAAGATAGCAGCAGCCCAGGTAAAATAGCAGTGCATCTTTATCTGTTTAAGCATATATAAATGGCATTAAACCTTCCGTTTTTGCTTAAATAGTTTTAATTCTATATTGACCAGCTATTAAGCTACGTTTGTCAGTTGTTGCAACGTCGCCTTTTTACGTAACCGCGCTAATGTTAAGGCTAAAACCAGGTAAATGACTTGGTTTGTGAATATAACTCTATTGTAATGTTTTTAGACCATTTTAAGTTTTTGTTTTTTTCGTGGGTTTATTTAAAACGCCTGTGACTGTCCAAATGTGAAGACTTCCGGTTGTAAACAATCGAGGATGCGCGCGCAACTCGATTGGCTGTTTTTAGCCAGCTGGTATTAATGAAGGTTGTAATATTTTACACTTGTTACAATTCCTTTGGTGACAGTGTACAATGTAACAAGAATTACACAGCATTTTAACAATTTACATTTTATTTTTTTTATAAACCCCATCCAACCCCAACAATCCCTGTGCCAGCAAAGAAAAAAGAAATTAATAATTCAATCAATCAATCAAATAAATGAATTATTATAATAATAATTCTAATAATCATTAAAAAAATATCCCAAAATAAAAGTACCTTACATTGATGCTTGTTTACTAATGAGAGGGGAGAGTTGGAAGTTTTGACTCTGGTCTTTATTCCAGATGCTGATGCATATGAGTCTGTCTGGCTGATGTTTGGTCGTCTTGGGCTGAAGCTGATGGTGAGAACGAGATAGCAGCGATGATGGAGCTTCCTGAGGCGGAAGCTTCAGGCCAGAACGCCAGAAAAGAGGAGGGCGCATCGGCAGCAGCTCAGGAAGCAGACGGGCCTGAGCCAAAGCCGGGGAGGTCGTCCTTAAAAAGGGCCGCAGAAGGTGGACCCCAGTTACGGAATATCTTGCTTAGGACTCTTATACACTTCTACTATATCCATGTATTATCATTATTATTATTGGTTTTTGAAATTTAAAATATACCTTTTTTGGAGTACAGAACTAGACAAGATATGTGCTATATCCTTTATAGTGTAATTCTTGTGTGACAAATTGTCTGTTTTGCTCTGTTTCTCTGTGTGATGCTAATTGTTTGTTAATTTGCGTTTAAGGCAATAAAGTTCAAGAAAGAAAAAAAAGGGCTGCACAGGCCAAAGCGAAGAAAGCCAAAAAGGCCCGAGCGACGCGGCCAGCTCGGCCGGGCTACACCGTGCAGGAAGGGGAAGACATGCTGTTCGTCATCTCCAACGCCGCCTCCCAGTACGACGGCCTGGTTTGGGCCCCTAAGAAGAAGCAAAGCAGGAGGACGAAGCCGGGCAAAGAGAAGCTCAGAGCCACTCAGACTAAGAGAAAGAAGAAGGTCTGTGCCAGGAAACCGCCAAAGCCAGTGAAGGAGGAGCCAGCCGGGGCAGCCCCTCTGGAGGACGCCTGTCCCAGATGGGGCCACAGTGTGCCAGAGGAGGTGCTGGTCAGCATCTTCCAGATGGTGGTCGTCCATGACGGCGCCGTGCCCTTTCTCTGCAGGTATCAGTGTTTTTATGGCCAAACGGGACATAAAATGGTGAAAAGTCGGAGTCGGTTTTGTTGTCAATTCTGTAATACAAACTCAGATATATTCAGAATGGAACACAGTAAAAATAAAAAAATAAGTCTTAAAACAATAACTTAATAAGTCTTGATATAAGAAAAAAATAGCAACCATAAGTAAAAACTATAAAATATATGCTATGATGTAAAAAACAAAGGGCAAAATGGTAAACTAAGAATGAATAGCAGATTTCAGCAATGAGACAGAATGTTATAACTGGTTAATAAATACCTTATGGCTGGATAATAGCTTATAGCTGGTTATAGATTATAACAGGTAAATACCTATCTTATAAGTGGTAAATAACTTATAGCTGATTGATAACTTATATCTGGATAATATCTTATAGCTGGTTAATAACTTATACCTGGGTAATAGCTTATAGCTGGATAATTTCTTATAGCTGGTTATTAGCTTATAGCTGGTTATAACTGTTCCGTGCTGTAGGTGCTCTCGTCTGGATTCAGACAGATGTGGAGCCTGACTTTTCCCCTGTTGTGGTTCAGAGTGGGCCAGGTGTGCCGGCTGTGGAACGCCGCTGCCTCCAGTCCGGCCCTGTGGCGCAGAGTGACCTTAGGCCACTGCTGGATCGCACCAGGAAAGGACCAGCTGCCCAAAACCGAGAGGAGGGTGAAGGACACTGTCAGCTGGCTGGCAGAGAACAGGTCTGTGTCATTAGCCTTTTGGGCTACTAAGCTAACACTAGCCAGTGTTCTGGCTTTTTCATTTGAAGTGTCTTTTTGCTCTTTGGCTCCCTCTGCAGTTATGGGATAAAACTGCACTTCCCTCTGAGAAAGGAGGGAATTTAAAGGGATTTGTTGTCATGTTTAAGGAGCCAAACATCACCACCACAGCCCCAGAAATGGTGGGGATTGTTGTATTTTAGCTCACTGTTAATCAGGGGAAGTTTCAGGGCTGAATGTGTGCTTAGCAAAAGTTATGGTACAAATAGAGTCGCTTTTTATTTATTTATTTTATTTTAGTCATTTTTTAACTGACTTATAACATGATGCAATTAAATATATTCTGGTCAAATGCTGTCTTTTAAAAACATTTTTTTTAAAGTATACCAATTAGAAATAATATGGGAAATTGAGAGAATAAACAAAACATCCCAAGAGAATGTAATAAAATCTGACTGTTGACTATTTTCATTTGTTTTATAGATTCTCTCAGCTGCGAGACTTCTCTCTGTGCCACTGGAGGAAAAACATTGACTTCACATTGGAGGTAAAGTTGGATCTGCAAAATAGATTCAAAGCAAAGAGAGGCAGAAATCAGGCAGATTTGCTTGTGTTTGTATTTTCTTCCAAACAAAAACATTAAATCTTCTACAACAGTTTTTTTTGTGCTGTGATTCTTCTTTTTGCCTCATAATTACATTTTAAACCTGCACAGGGAAGGAAGCTTCCCCTTTTCTGCAGCTTGTTTTCAGCCCAGTTTGTGCTTGTTTGTGTTTGTTTCAGGCCGTTTCTCGGTGCTGCCCCCAGCTGGCCTCCATCAAGCTGTCCTTCTGCTCTGGGCTGACTACGAGGGCCTTCGACTGTCTGGGTCAGCACAGCCGCAGCCTGCACAGCATCGACCTGCAGCACTCAGAGGTACACACTCACCTGGCCGGCTGTCTGTGAGCGGGAGGCACCGTTTTCAGCCTGCATCCTCACCAGGATGTCGCATTTCTGCCTTGCTCTACCATGATCATTAATTTTTTTTTACTTTGGCCTCTTGGCCTCATAGCAGACGCTATCAGACACAAATATTTTTAATTTAAAATAAAATGGTTTTACACATTTAAGACCAATCATGCCCTTATTGTGTAATTAAAATGTTTTAAATGAGTTATTTGAACTGTCAGAATCCCATTTCTGAGTAAACTTTTAGATACATAAATACACACTTTAAATACAAATAAATTAACTACTGAAGAAAAACTATGACTGTACCATGACAAAGTCTAGTTATTAAACATATAAATCCTACTAATCCCAGATATCTAATAAAAAGCAGAAACATTATTTCTGACTTTCTTTGTTTCTTTGCAGCTTTTTTTCATTTAAGATGTGTTTTATTTTCCATTCTGTGGATGCAAATAAAGCTAATCTGAGAACAGTTTCACTCACACCTGCACACTTTCTCTTTGCTCCTTAAAAGCTAAACTTTTTGTGTTTTGTGGAAAAATAGACGAGCAGTTTTTATGTTTCAAACTGTCTTTTGCTGCAGTTTCAGGTTGAAGGACTCTTGGGGTACCTGGAGCAGTTTGGGGCCCAGATCAAACAAATCCTCTTCACTCATGGACAAAAGAATGACAGAGTCCTCACAGCTCTCAGCGTACGCCTATTTCCTCCTTACGTCTGGAGTTTAGGGCCTTTTCACATCTTTAATATGTGAACTCAAACACCTCAAACATGGTCAGATTTCTGCTTCTCACCCTCATTCAGTGCTTTCTTCTCACTAAAGTGGTGAAAGTGTCTATATTTTAAGGCTTTATAAACCTTTCCCGCTCTCTTATGAACATTTCCTTTCTCTTAAACTCTTTCTCAGCCCTAAGCCTGCCTCATTTAAACAAAATATGAAATTCTTGATGGTATTTGCTGGCCTCCCTTCAGCCATAGCGTTGTATCGGAGTCCGAAAACTGTCTTCTGCACTCTACCCATTTTATTTACATTTAATATTCTCTTAATGTGTTTGAACCTTTTTTATTTTTGGTTATTTATGCTGGAAAAAGTTTATTTTACCTAAAAAATTATTTGAATATTGATTATAGGGGAAAAAAAGAGCCATTTTCCTCTAAAATCCCACATCAGTCAGTGATGAGCTGTGATGAGATAGATAATTTGGGCCTTTTTTTTTCAAAGTTCAATGTGTGTTTTTTAAATTATGACACATAGCACCACTGCTCTCTGTCATGTTTTATTATTATTATTCAGAGTGTGTTGGGTCGGTCTTTTTTGCCAGGCCTCGCACACATTGTCTTGTTTTTCCTCCTCCAGAGGGGCTTCTGTCCTGATCTGGAGGTGCTGGAGGTCAACACCAAGCTGGACAGTCAGAACTGTGAACTTCCTGTTTTCATCCAGGCGCTGCAGAAGGCCTGCCCAAAACTCAAGGTAAAGTGGGTGTTTACTGGTTTATGCTCACATCTGGATCTGTTTGCTGCTTTAATGTAACATCGTGATCCGTTTGCTGCTCTAGTATCACATCTGGATCTGTTTGCTGCTTTAATGTCACATCTGGATCTGTTTGCTGCATTAATGTCACATCTGGAACTGTTTGCTGCATTAATGTCACATCTGGATCTGTTTGCTGCATTAATGTCACATCTGAATCTGTTAGCTGCTTTAATGTCACATCTGGAACTGTTTGCTGCATTAATGTCACATCTGGATCGGTTTGCTGCTCTAATGTCACATCTGGAACACAGTGAATTGATCATTTTGGGCTGATCTTGTTCTGTCTGTTGTTATCATTTCATTTTTGGAGCCAGTGGGGACGTTTTCGTCCTTTGTCCCATTTTAAAGGGACAGTCGGTGGAATAAGATGTGGGTGTTGTTTGAGTCCTGAAGCAGCTTCAGGAGGAAGTTCCCACTGTTTGTTTCCCTGTGGCCACTCAGGAGTTTCCTCTCCCTCCTCCCACCAGACCTTCCGGATGCTGAACGTCAGACCTCTGCATAAGACGATGAGAAACTGCTGTGACCCGCCGTCGGGCTTCCCGCTGCTGGAGGAGCTCTGCATCGCCACCACGTCCTTCTCCTACATGACCGACAGAGACCTGATGGACATTCTGTTTGGCTCCAGCAGGCTGCGCGTGCTGGACCTCCGAGGCTGCTCCCGCATCACGCCAGCCGGACTGGCAGCGCTGCCCTGTGCTGGTGGGCTCCAAAAGCTAAAAAATAGTTTGTAGAAAGGCTGAAAAATTGTTTTTAGAAGGGCTGAAAAGAGTTTGTAGAAAGACTGGAAAACTGCTTTTAGAAGGGCTGAATAACAGTTTTTAGAAAGGCTGATTAACAGTATTTAGAAAAGTTGATAAACTGTTTTTAGAAAGGCTGAAAAATTGTTTTTGAAAGGTTGAAAAACTGTTTTTAGAAAAGGCTGAATAACTTTTAGAATGCCTGAAAAAGTTTGTAGAAAAGCTGAATAACAGTTTGTAGAAAGCTCACTAATACTGATTAGATTATAAAGTTAACTGCAGAATAAATGTGGAATTGGATGCAGTGACACCGAAAAAGTGGGATGGATGGATGGATGGAATGTAAGATAAATTGATCAATAGACAGATTAATAGATAGATGAATGGATGAATTTAGACTCTGCCCTTGGCTCATGTTTCAACACTGAAAATCAATTATTTCCTCTTTTGTCAGAAAAACAAACAAACAAACAAAGATTTGAGATTTTATTTTGAGTGTTCCTATTTGAACCTTCCAAGAGTGGATTATACATTTTAAATCTTTGGTGGTTCAGTCTTCCTTCCATTTAAGCCCTGATGGGATCAGAGGCCTGGTGAGCTCATGCTGGGTGTTTCTCTGGGTTTCCTCCCTCAGAGCTGGAGTGTCTGTTCTGGGGACAGTACTTCACCAGCTACATGGTGTCTTCACTGCCCAAGACGGGGCTCCCCCTGGTCACCGAGAAGTGGGGTCGCACCCTGCAGCAGCTGGACGTGGCCAACCAACTGTTCACAGAGGAGGACCTGGGGCTGGCGGTGGGGCTCCTGGCGCCGGCGGCCGAGGCTGGCAGGCTGCGCTCCCTGAACCTCAGCGGGACCAGGATCACAGCACAGGCCCTCAGGTATCCACATCTGGGTCTGTTTGCTGCTCATAGGCAACATCTGGGTCTGTTTTCTGTTGTGAGGCCACATGTGGATCTGTTTGCTGCTCTGAGGCAACATTTGGATCAGTTTGCTGCTCCAGTATCACATTGTAACACATCTGTTGTAAAATCAGATCTGGATTCCTTTGCTGCTCTAATGTCACATCTGGGTCTGTTTGCTTTTCTGAGGCCACATCGGGATCAGTTTGCTGCTCCAGTATCACATCTGGATCTGTTGTAAAATCAATCTGAATCTGGATTCCTTTGCTGCTCTAATGTCACATCTGGGTCTGTTTTCTGTTGTGAGGGAACATCTGGATGTGTTTGCTGTTCTGATGTCACGTCTGGGTCTGTTGTAAAATCACATCTGGATTAGTGTGCTGCTCTAATGTCTCATTTTGATCTGTTTGCTGTTGTTAGGCCACATCTGGGTCTATTGTAAAAATCACATTTGGATCCATTTACTGCTCTGTCTCATCTGGCTCTGTTTGCTTCTCTAGTATCACATCTGGATCTATTGTAAAATCACATCTGGATTTGTTTGCTGCTCTATTGTCACATCTGGATCTGTTTGCTGCTCTAATGTCACATCTGGATCTGTTTGCTGTTCTGGTATCACATCTGGAACACAGTGAATTGAAATTTTGGGCTGATCTTGTTCTGTCTGGTGTAATCATTCATTTTTGGAGCCAGTTGGGTTGTTTTCCTCCATTCTCTCATTTTAAAGGGACAGTGGAATAAGATGTGGGAATAAGATGTGGGTGTTGTTTGAGTCCTGAAGCAGCTTTAGGAGGAAGTTCCCACTGTTTGTTTCCCTGTGGCCACTCATGAGCTCTGTTTGTCTTTACAGGGGAGTCATTGGGCAGCAGACGGCCATGGAGTACCTCAACCTCTCATCCTGCCGCTACCTTCCAAGAGGAATGAAAAAGATTTACAGGCAACAAGAGGAAATCCGACAGCTGCTGGACAAACTGGAATAGATCTCTTATGTTCTTCTGGAAATCCAAACAGGGGAGACTTCTTTGTTGTTTATACCTGGATTTTACCTCCTCTCTCTTTTATAAAGTTTTAGATATGATACAATTCACTTAATTTAGAACAGTTTAGGGGCCAAATAAGTGGTGAAATTCAGCTACAACACTCCAATAAACCCAATTTAAAAATGGACTTTCTCTCTGAAACGGTCGTTTTCCAGATGTTTTTCTCAGTTTGCAGTATAATTGGGGTTTTTGGATCCTAAAATGCAAAACTTGAGGACATTTACTTTTATACATTTCAGTTATTTGTATACTTTTTTCATCTTATTTAAAAATAAAAGTGTCAGTTGTAAATTTGAAGCAGAAATAAAAGTTAAAAAACAACTTTGAGGTTGCCATTGTATTAAATGATCAAACTCTTAACCCTTTTAAACTTAGTGAATTTTTGCTTATGGCCCTGAAATGACTCCATACAGAAACGCTTTACACGGATACATTTTTTGTGATGTTTAATTGGTCTTTGAGAAGTGTTCCAGGTAGTTTGAAACAAACACAGATTTCTATTCGTAGCAGATCAAACAAAAGTATTTAAAGGGAGAAACATTTATACACTCCAGACAAACAAATCCAGCACAGTAACTGAGTTTCCCTTTTTGTAGAGAGATTAATTGATAAAAATAGTCACATTTAACCCTGGAAATAAAACATTTTCACCATTTAATTTCAGACAAAACCTTAAACCAAAAGGAAACATATGACTTGGAGTTAATTGATAATCTGTAATTAAATCAGAGTTGGAAAAACAAAACAAATCCTTTGTCCCCAGAGTAACATTAACAGAAGGCAGTGAAAACTGGAATGGATGTAAAAAATATATATGCTTTAAAAAGTGCGGAAAGTCCTCCGATAGAAACAGCACTCATTATTCACAGCAGAAAGACTTCATCCTTTAAACTCGTTTGGGCAATTGCTGGGTGGTAATGTGGAAACGTCTACAATTACTAAAAGGTTTACATCTAAGACAGGATACTGAATTAAAATGAAAATAAGAGATCCTAAAACTTAACACTTTCCCTACAAAACGTCAAATGCTGGATCGATTACTTTTACTGTGTAAAACTCATTTTTGCAAGGGGAGTAAACTGAAGCCAGTCTTAGGATCTGTTTTACACCTCTCAATGAGCTGGAGATAGGTGAGGTTCTCCTGGGTGTTG
>CAJRST010021112.1:649825-667491 GCA_907169785.1 Menidia menidia | reverse complement strand
ATGTATGTATGTATGTATGTATGTATGTATGTATGTATGTATGTATGTATGTATGTATGTATGTATGTATGTATGTATGTATGTATGTATGTATGTATGTATGTATGTATGTATGTATGTATGTATGTATGTAGTTTTTCCTTTTATAAAGAGTCAGGATTAAATCCAAATTGCTTTTTTTTTAAAAATAGATATATTTTTATATATATAAGACAACACATTTTAACATAATGAATTATGAAGTTGAGTATCTATCTATCTATCTATCTATCTATCTATCTATCTATCTATCTATCTATCTATTTATCTATCTATCTATCTATCTATCTTCTAAATCCTTGAATAAACACTTTTTTAAAAATACAATTGTCTAAAATAACCTTTTTCATGCCTTTTAGAAAATAAAATGATGATAGTTCATCCATGAAAGGCTTGGATTGCTTAACTGAGCTTCTCCCCGTGGGCGGATTTGAGCTGCCTGTACACAGGCTGTGTTTGCTTTGGCAAGAGAGGACGTAATGCCTCAGAACTGGAACAGCCAGATGTGCTGTGGCAGCGACACGCTCGACAAAAGCAACACAAACAACACTGTGGACGAGTCCGACGCCTTTCAATCCATTCAGGCCCAAAGAAGCTTCAGACCCTGATGGATTTTAGAATTTCCCAACATTTCTCGGGCCTGTTTAAGCTTCCAGAAGAATGCTTTGACCTCTGCCCTGCAGCCTCCTTCTCAAAACAGCTTTACAATACAAAACATTTTTTAATCCTTATGAGGTCTACTTTACTTTTAACCTCCCCCTTGCACCACAATACTCCATTTTATTCCAACTTGACCTTTTGACCTCATGGTGACGCTATCAGACACTAATGTTTGAAAGATAAAATGAAATGTTTTACATGTTTTCAACCAATAATGTGTTTAAATGCTGTGATTAAGTAATTTGGACCTTCAGAACCAAGGTTTTTAATACAAAAAGGCATATTATACATAAAAGGAACCCGCTATGTGATAAAAAATAAAAAAAACTACCTGTGGCATGACATGAGTCTAGTTTTTGCTCATAACATCAAAAACTACTCAAGAAGCACTAATCTGCATCACTTACAGCTAAAAATGAAAGTTTTTATTCATTTCCAGCCAATATTGTGTTTATTCAGTAATTAAAAAGATGTGATTAAGTAATTTGGACTTTCAGAACCAAAGTTTTCAATAAACAAAGATACATTTCATGTAAACTAAAAACTACCTGTGCTGTGACATTAGTGTAGTTATTAAGCTTTTTAGGTCCCTCTAATCACAGATAAGTTTAAAATAACCCCAAATTCACCCCATATAAAAGCCTGGCTGTGTTTTCCTCCCTGAGCTCATTGCATGAAAAACTACTCAAAGATCTTGACTAAAAGCACAAATCTGCATCTCTCATCGCTAAAAATGAGTCGCAGCAGCGGGATGAAGCGTTTAAAAGGTCTCCAGCAGCTACTGTGAGCAGCTCCAGGGGCTGATTTAACATCTGTGATGAGGTCAGAGGCTTTAATGTCGAGCTCAGACAGGCCTGCACTGTGCTCAGGACGTGTACGTGCACTGTTCTGCACACTGAGGGGGAAATCTGTCAGAAAGCTCCTGCTGAAGGGGCCGGAAACCAGGCGTGTTTCAGGCGTGTCTCAGGTGGGAGCTGCTGTGCTGAACAGTTCTGTCCCACAGCTTGTAAATGTTTGAGTGTCCAGCTCCCACTTTGCGTTTATGGCGCCCTGCGTGTCGGGTTGTGGCCTCATAAAACGGGGATTTGGTTACACCCTCCTCATCACGGGCAGATAAACGCTGAGGACAGCAGCTGTTCGTTACCTCTGCAGCGCAAACGTTTGTTAACCATCATTTAGCCACGCCCACTCTGAACTTTTCAATGGAATCACATTTCTACCAAAAAAGCATCTAACAAATTGTAAAGAATCGACAGAACTGAAGGAGACCATTTGTGATTTGCGGTAAATCGAATGTTTGATGGGATAAAATGCTCAACTTTCCTTGTTTTGGTAAATGGTCAAAGTCTCCACAATCATTTTCCACCACAAACTCCAGAAACTTAACAAAAATGTTGGCAGGTTGCTGGTTTTCGTTCTCCTTGAACATTTAAGAAGAAGTTTCATGACATCCACTATCTTGTAAATCCCTTTTTGTCTCAGTTAAATCACCATACATCTCCAAAATATCAATAGACAAGGTTGAAAAGAAACAGAACAGCCCAAATTGCCTCAATTAAAGATGAAAAAGTTCAAACTTTTTTCATGTTACTGATGGCAAAAAAGTAAATGAGATAACATAATATATAATATATTAGAGCAGAGAAAGCCTGTAGGAAGCTTTTAGATCCTCATTAAAAGTCCTTGGAGCTAATTTTCCACCCTCATTCTAAACAAACCAAACATACACACAC
Source organism: Menidia menidia (assembly GCA_907169785.1). Lineage (NCBI taxonomy): Eukaryota > Metazoa > Chordata > Actinopteri > Atheriniformes > Atherinopsidae > Menidia > Menidia menidia. Next base: position 665,059 of record CAJRST010021112.1, on the reverse strand, counting down.
AACACTTAAGCCTTGACGTTGAGATTTAAAATAAAACTTCCCAGCAAATAAAATAAAAAATGTTGGTTTCCTTATTAGAGTTATTCAGAGATAATTAGAGATCAATATCAGCTGGATCTGGCCTCTAAAATGTAAAAAACTGTTTTTAGGTGTTTAGCAGAATTGTTTTATTTAAATCAAAATCTACCAAATAAACCATGTTACCAATGAATGTAACACTTGGAATAAAATTCTTAAAAGCAAGTTAGTTCTACCAAAGTCTATGTTATTATCATTTAGAGATATTTAGAGATGAAAATCAACTGGATTTGGACTCTAAAATATCCATTTAACAAGTTTTTAGGTGCTTACAGGCAAAACATGTTGATTTACATCAAAATATCCCATTGAAAACACTTCAGCCTTGAGGTTTAATTGTTTTTCTACTTTTTCACACGTTTTCACCACTATATAGCAGGTCAGGGGAATAAAAACGAAAGCCAAACTCATGAAAAGACACAAACGCTGATCCCTGCTGTCCATCAGACATAAAATGTGAATTACAATCATGCTCTTAAGTGTGTATAATGGCTCCTACATGTGCTAAAAACCACACTCAGGTGTCTGAATGACTGATGTTTCATAAGAATCTGCTGTCAGAGCGTGAGGAAGCTGCTAAAGACACGAGTTCAGCAAACTCCTGCCAGTTTTTATCAGCCCAGGGCGACGCAGCGAGCTGCAGCACACTCGCTTTCTGTCCCCAAAAAGCTCCTCTGACACGGAAAAAGCCTTTTTTTCTGCACAGACCTGTTCAAACAAACGCTCTTTGTGTCGGCTTTCTATAAACAACGTGGTCAGAGGTGCTCAGAGGAATGTTTGCCTCTCCCTTCTTATCTGATGGTGTTGGCAGGAGAAGGGAGTTTCATCACTTTTTCCCTCCACTCCCCCATTTTTTCAACAGTCTGAGCTGAAAAACAGAGAAATCCCTCCGCTTTTCTGTGGTTTCCGGGCCCTTTTGTTCCAGCCCAGGGGAGCCGGGTCTTACCTGGGAGTCTTGGGGGGGGCGGGGGCCCTGCAGGTGCTGCTGCTGGAGCTGAGTCTGTCCTGGTGGAGCTGCCCGAGCGACTCCCAGCAGCCCAACGCCGGCTTATACGCGGATCCAGCCAGGCCCCGCCCCCTCCAGGGACCGGCCTCCCCGGTCTGGTGCTGGAGCTGGTGCAGGACGCCGGGAATTCCTGCAGCCTTCCTCAGAACCTCTGCATTGTGCTGCCAGACAATAGGAGCAAAGCACTTCCTGCTTCCACAGGCGGGAGGTTATCTGGAAGCCGGCGGCCGGCCTTTGTTTCCCCAACAGACCTGCAGGTCGGACCAGGGGAGCTGAGCTTATTCGGTCAGGTCTGACGGGTTCTCAGAGGCAGAAAGCGGTTTCCACCTTAAAAGAGGAGCAGAAATCGAGCTGCAGGGCGAGAACAACAGTGATGCAAAGCCCTGAAAAACCAGGGCTCCAAACCAGTGTTTATTCGTGTAAAACTCCACTTTTCTGTAACTGGAGTTTAATGAACTCTCCACCACTTCACTCTGTTTGCTAGTGACACAGGTCATTTTACAGGAATGACCTTTAATCCTTTCACAGTTTTTCTGCTTTTCCTCTAAACTGTGGACACAAACCCGTTTTGTTTAGGCTATATTCACACAAAAGCTCAGACTCCTCCTGTAAAACCATACTTCACACTTTTACAAAGAATAAAAAATCTTGTGTATTTAGCACTTAAACAGTAATAATAAACAGAAATCTTGTGCATTTAGCACTTTTATACAGTAAAAAAACTGAAATCTATGCATTTAGCACTTTTATACAGTAAAAAAAAACAGAAATATTGTGCATTCAGCACGTTTATACAGTAAAAAAAACAGAAATCTTGTGCAATTAGCACTATTGCACAATAAAAAAAACCCACAAAACTTGTGCATTTAGCACTTTTATACAATAAAAAACAGAAATCTTGTGCATTTAGCACTTAAACAGTAAATAAAACACAGAAATCTTAGCACTTAAACAGTAAAAAAAAACAGAAATCTTGTGCATTTAGCACTTTTATACAGTAAAAACAAACAGAAATCTTGTGAACAGCATGAATTATGAGTCAAATACAAAAATGATGTAAGAATCGCTTTCGGGGCTGTGCTCACGCCCTCTTACCAGGAATCCTGCTGCTGAAAAGATAACAAGTGGTGTAATCTCACGCAGCTCAGTGGTGAGAAACAGTGCGCTGAATAATTGTTACGGGTTATCGGCGTCTCTCATCAGCAGATGCGACAGATAACGAGCGTTTATCTGTACAACATGTGCTCTGCCAGCCATGAACAAGCTCTCAGGAGAGAAAATCCCTGCAGGGCTGTAGGGCAACCTGGGGCTCTGAGCCCAGGGTCCAGGGTCCAGGGTCCAGATCCCAGACCCCCTTCAGGGCCTACACACCTTTATCAGGAAGCTCTGGAGCAGAAATAGCTCAGAAATTGATCCTTTGTCTGGTTCTGACCCAGTTTCATGTCTTTTAGACCCGGCAGAACTTCCACAGTTTGCTCTGCATCTGTTATCTCAGGCCCTCTCAGACCTGGACCCAGACCCAGACCCGGACCTGGACCTGGACCCGGACCTGGATCTGGACCCAGACCCAGACACAGACCCAAACCCAGACTCAGACCCAGACCTGGACCCGGACCTGGATCCGCCTCTTAATTCCACAATAAGAACATGATTGGTGTAAAATGTCTAGAAGCCTTTTCTTTAGGTTTTAAACTGTAAAAAAGCAGTAAAAGCTGAGATTTCTGAGCTCTTTTAAGACAACAATAATTTTGGCTCTGATAGATTAAAAAAATAATAATAATAATTAAAAAAATGTGTTTATTCAAGGAGGGCGGCACAGTGGTGTGGTGGTTAGCACTGTCGCCTCCCAGCAAGAGGGTTCTGGGTTCGAATCCCGGGGGAACCAGGGCCCTTCTGGGTGGAGTTTGCATGTTCTCCCTGTGTCTGCGTGGGTTCTCTCCGGGTTCTCCGGCTTCCTCCCACAGTCCAAAAACCTGCATGTTAGGCTGATTGGAGATTGGGGAAATTGCCCTTAGGAGTGAATGTGAGTGTGAGTGGTTGTATGTCCTGTGTGTGGCCCTGCGATGGACTGGCGGACTGTCCAGGGTGTACCCTGCCTCTCGCCCGTTGACCACTGGGATAGGCTCCAGTTCCCCCCGCGACCCCATGAGGGAATAAGCGGTATTGATAATGGATGGATGGATGGATGTTTATTCAAGGACAATTGTATTTCTAAAAATGTATTTATTCAAGGATTTCAAGGACAAGTAGATAGATAGATAGATAGATAGATAGATAGATAATTGCTTTAGTCTGGACTAAAACGCTTAACTAGCTTAATGCCTTTCGTTTTTGTTTAAATTGTTTTCAAAATCAGTTACTGTAGACCGGTTTTTGTTGTGTGTGTGCGTGTGTGTGTGTGTGTGTGTTTGCGTGTGTTTGTGTGTGTGTGTGGGGGGGGGTTAATTTATTCTTAGCTGGAAGGCGATGCCAAACATTTTCTAATGGCTGCGGTTCACCACAGGAGGATTAGCTCGATTACCTGGAACCGTTCCTGAGCCGAACCCTCTTCTGAGGAACCCGTGACGCCATCGGGCCTCCGAAACCACAAACCACACACCTGCCAGCAGGACCAGGTCCCCACAGACCACAGACCAGGTCCCCACAGACCAGAGACCAGGTCCAGGACCAGGTCCCCCCAAACCAGACACCTGCTAGCAGGACCAGGTCCCCACAGACCACAGACCAGGTCCCCACAAACCAGAGACCTGCCAACAGGACCAGGTCCCCACAGACCAGAAACCAGGTCCCCACAGACCACCGACCTGCCAACAGGACCAGGTCCCCACAGACCACAGACCTGCCTGCAGGACCAGGTCCCCACAGACCACAGACCTGCCTGCAGGACCAGGTCCCCACAGACCACAGACCTGCCAACAGGACCAGGTCCCCACAGACCACAGACCTGCCTGCAGGACCAGGTCCCTCCAAGCCAGAGACCAGGTCCCCACAGACCAGAGACCAGGTCCCCCCAGAGACTTGCCAGCATCCGGTTTTCCGGCCTCTGCAGGTTTCTGCAGGGCAGTAAGGGACTCTGGGTTCTGGAGTCTGTGCTGTGGGTTTTAGGCTCTGGGTCCGGGACTCTTAGAGTCCGAGACGGGGGGTTTGGAGGCTCCGGCCGGTTCCAGCTCCATCTGGTTTGAAGCCTCGGAAATTCCTCCCAAAGCTCCGACAAGCTGCTGCCAAATATCAGCGAGCAGCTTGAAGCAGAGTCAGCATAACGCCCCCCCCCACCCCAGGTCCAATAAGGCCTCAGGCCCCAGATGCCTACATGGGGCTCGGCCCCTGTTGGAGGCGGGCGGGGCGGTGAAACCTGGGAGTGTTCCCACCCGGGAGCAGGGATCAGGCTCTGGGCCCCTCTGCAGGTCTGAACACACCCGATCTGATCAGGTTTGATGGGTGATTAATCTTTTTGTAGCGATCAAATGAAGGGAGTGCAGAAATAAAAACACCTGGATGTCAAAACATGCTGAATCAGTCAGTCATAAAATGAGAAAATTGTCCTGAACTGAAGGAAAGAGGTGTTGATCCAAGAAGCTTCACAGAGGAGTTTTTATCTACATTAAATAAAGACTTCAAACACAAACTAAATGAATACAGAATCACCAGAGAAGCTGTTTTAGTATATTTAAATTCAAATGATAAATAATTATATCCAGTATGTGTCTGCAGTTGGATGTAAAATTAATAATAATAATAGTAGTTAGGTGGAAAACAAAGCACTGAGTGTGTGTTTAAAGAAGGTTTCCTGCACAGCTGCTGGTTACATTTTTTTTTGTGTGTGTATAAGTATATATATACATATATTCAAATCCTGTTAAAATTGTTATAGATAACTTTTTTGGTTTTTATTTTGTAAAAATAAATGATAATAAATGAAAACATAAAAACAACATAAAAAATAATAAATTAGGTAAAGAAGTTTCTTCAAATTGTGCATGTGTGCATGTGTGCATCTCACTGTGAACAGCAGGAGGCAGAGAGGATGGAGATGAAGGCAGATTTATTACATAAAGTATGAAAAAGCAGAGTTATGGACGGTAAACGTTTCAGAACGGCTTCTCATGCTGCGTAACACATATTAAGACTCATAAATACATACAAAACACATGTAGCTTAGCAACAGCGTGTGGCTAACCATGTGACACAAGCAGCTCGATAAACAGGAGTAACAGAGCCCATGCTAAGAGAATAAATACCAAAGTACAAAAACAAACTATTAAAAATGTAAATATATATATATATATATTTTATTGGTATTGCTGTTGTGAACTTTCTTTGGGTTTTTTGGCTACAATTGTGAGTCTTTACATTCTTTGGGAGGCTAAAGCTAGCTGCATGTTGCATAGCTTCCAGGGAGACTTTCAAAGGTTAAAGGTCAAGCTTTGTCCATTAATCCCAACATTTCCTCTTTGGGTCGTCTCATTAATCCTGAAGCTGGTTTGAGCTGAACGGGAACCCTCATCCACACAGCAGGAGGCACTTAAGTCAGAAACCTTCCTTTGTCAGCACCTTTGCTGCTAATTTATTTCAGAAGAAGAAGAGCAGACGGCACAATATGATGGATCCAAACAGGAGCAGCTTTTTTATGGCTGATCTGAAATGAATTCACAGACAGCTGTTAAATCTCAGCCTCCAAAAACCACATTTGGGCCTTTTCAATGTAAATTTATAAATCTCAGCCTTCAATGTAAATTTATAAATCTCAGCCTTCTCAAAAGCAAAGAGGTCAAATCTGAGCCCTGATTTTGACTCTAAATGCCTAATTTTCCCCTTTTGTGAGTTTATTTAAAATAAAACTTCATCTAATTTGTGTTTTTTTGTGAATTAAATCATTTTTAACTGATCCCTGAATGGTCCGTTCACCTTTCACTTTAGAAAACATGACCCAACTCCCACATCTGTACAGATGCTGCTTAAACAGCTCCACCCACAGCGTTTTCCTCGTCGACACACAACTTTAAACAGAAAAATCAGTACAATATATACAGTTTGAACCTTCAAAATCGCACAAATAAAGTAAAAAACGACAACGTTCCTATTAAAAAACCAGCTGCTAAGGCTGCATAAATAAAAATGGATCTTCTGAGTGGGCACTTCCTGCTCGGCCCACCGCTTTCTGTGCCCTCTGTGCAGTTTGCAGCACATTTCTGTGCGTTTGTGTGCTGTTTAAGTGCGCTCGTTGTCAAACGTGCCAGCCCGGTTTGGGGCCTAGCTCCTCTGGGCAAACGTTAAAGAGCAAATAGCTGGTTGTGAATGAAGAAGAGGAGCTGAAGTGGCTGCAGATGCCTTCTGCTGAGCGGCCAGCAGGGGGCGACTCAGGCATGTTGCATAGAGGCTTCACTTCTGCTCACGTTGCTTTAAGTGCTACAAAGTTTTATGTTGGGGGTTAATAACGCAGTTCAGCTTTAATTAAGAGCTCAGTAAACACTTTTTATGAGATCACAGCCTCATTTTATGAGTGAAACCTCTTTAGTTTAACCCCCAAAGTGTCTCTGAGACGCAGCTTCTGCGACTTTGAGAGCTTTCCTGCTTTTTGGGGGGTTTTATTCCAAATGTTTGCATTTTATTTTATTTTATTTTTAAAGAGGAACATTTAGTATAGTTTCTTTTTAGAAGGATCTCATTATACATTTGGAATTATTTCCATTTGGAATAAAAATATTTTTTCTATTTATTTAACCTCCAAAGTGTCTCTGAGCAGCAGTTTCCTGAATATTTCAGAGTTTTCCTGCTTCTTCTCTCATTTTCAGTCCTTCTAGCTGAACATATTGAGAGGAATGTGTTTTTTTTCTCTGTTCAGCCTCTGAACTCTGAGTCATTCAGGCAGATAAAAGCCCCTAACTCAAGGGCTGAGCCAGTGTTGTTTTTAAAGTGGATCTTTAGGCTCTTTGTCAGCAGCAGCCTGTCACAGAGACACATAATTTGTTCCATTTCTGTAGCTGATGGACGAAAAAGGCCAAAGAAAACACAGTCTGACAGACAGGAAACAGGATTTCTGAGGTGGTTTTAACCTGCAGAACCACACTGTCTCTGGGTTTCTGGTCTTGCTGCAGGCATTTCTGTCCTACTGACAAATAAACAGAAAAGAGCTGTGACTGAACTCTGAGATACTGAATAAACTGAGGCTCTGTTTTCAGGTTGGACCCATAAAGAGTGCAGAACTCAGGAAATCCAGCTCAGTGCATTTGGGAGTTTTCTTTGGTGTCTGATGCGGGAAAACTTAAACAGGAAAACAAATAATCAGAAATTATAAATCCTTCTCTTTGAATTGGGAGGAACACAAAAAGCTGAGCTCAGGTCTGGGGTTCCAGTCAAAAGGCACTTCTTCCCCGGCAGAGGCGGATATGCAAATAAAGTCCCCACTTCTGGTCCCCCTAAAGACCCACAGCCAGGGTCGGGGCGCCCCCCAGGGGTCACTTCTATGTACAGCAGAACCTCTACCTACAATAACTAAACAGACAAATTTAACAACATCCAAAGTGGAATTTGATCAAATATTCGACTGCACACCCGAAGTAAATTTCCAGCATGACGTCGCAATCATATAAAAAAATATACAAAATATAAACATTAAATAAAAATTTAAAAGCTGAGTTACTTCAAAGTTCAGGTAGTGAAAGTTAGAGTAAGTTAGGGTCCTGTATCTCAGTCTCTACCTGCCAATAAAAAACCTTTTTGTTGATTATTTTTTTATCATTTATTTCTTTTTACATCTCTCTTATATAATGCATTTGTTTTATTGCTATGTGTAATTATCTGCTGTATTTATGGAGGAGTTATCGTAGGTTTTTGGGCTGTGGAACAAATTATAGGAATAACAGTGTATTCTGATGGGAATATTTGAACCAACATATGAATATTTTAACATACAAAGTAGGTCCAGTTAAATTTGTAGGTAGAGGTTCTGCTGTACAGGTTTCATATGGAAAACACAAGGCACGTTGGGCCTTTAGTTCACAGCGTTCCTCCTCTGGCCGCTCGCCGCCGCGTCCGGGAGTCAGAGCGCCGTCCCCGGCCTCACGTGCACGGCGAGCTACGCGTGGCTGTGCACGGAGATGCTGGACAGGTCGTTCCTGATGATCTCGTTAACTGCAGAGGAGCAGAAACACAGGGGAGGCTTCAGCTTTAACTGGTGATTTTCATGGCCGATATATCAGGTAACAAACGGGGACAAAGGGGGGCTCGTTTGGACCCAGAAGCTGAAAACTGGAACCAGAACTCCCCCCAAACCTCTGGATCTGGGACTCTGAGCCCCAGAGGAGCCTCAGGATCCAACATGGCCGCCCACAGCTGCCCTCAGGATCCAATATGGCCGCCTACAGCTGCCCTCAGGATCCAATATGGCCGCCTACAGCTGCCCTCAGGATCCAACATGGCCGCCCACAGCTGCCCTCAGGATCCAATATGGCCGCCTACAGCTGCCCAGGATCCAACATGGCCTCAGGATCCAACATGGCCGCCCACAACTGCCCTCAGGATCCAACATGGCCGCCGAAAGCTGCAGGAAACAGCTGTTGGGCAGCACATCTGTGGGCTCCTGCTCCTTTGGGCAGAACCAGGCGTTTCTGGGACGGGTTGGGAGCTCTGAGTGGTCCCTGGTGCTGACCCACTAGCCGGTTCTGGCCCGGGTGGGGGCCAGCAGGCTGAGCCATCCGGCTCTGTTTGTGTCTCTGTTGCCATGGCCCACTTTTCATTGGCCCGTCACATTCGATGAGGAGGGTCTAATTGAAAAGATGGAGTCCATCTATTGATCCCTAAGTGGCTCCGACAGCATCCTGACAACAGAGACTCACATGTGGGTCAGATTGATTCTGCCGGGCTTCCGGGCCTTTATGGGCCTTTATGGGTCGGCCGCGGGGGGGAACCACTTCAGGAAGGATTTGTTTAAACATCTTTGGCTCATTTAGAACAAATGTGTGGAGCAGTCAGAGCTCCGGTCTGATTTCAGCTTCCTCTACCGGTCCGATCCTGAACGGAACCAAAAGTTTTGCTCCCAAATGAGCAACTCAAGGTTTTTCTGCCTGGTTCTGGTTCTGATGCTAACTATGCTAACCCTAACCCAGGCCCAGAGGGCTCTAACCGTGCTAAAGATAGCCCTGTTGATGCTAACTATCCTTTTTCTGCCTTCTTTCACTCCGCTTTCTGCTCTTTTTCCCCTCTTTTTTGTCCTCTTTCTGCCTTCTTTTTTCCCACGTTTCCTGTTTTTGTCCTCTTTCTTCCCTCTTTCCGCTCTCTTTTTGCCATCTTTTTTGTCCTCTTTCTTCCCTCTTTCTGCCCTCTTTTCTGCCCACATTTTTCCCTCTTTCTGCCTTCTTTCTGCATTCTTTTTCCCCTCTTTTTTGTCCTCTTCCTGCCCTATTCCGCTTCCTTTGGCTCCACAGAGGATTTCTGCCTGTTATGACCTTAGAACCGGACCCAATCTTCCCTGTTCTGGGGCAAACAAACAAAAAGGACTTTTCCTCTCACCGTCATCCAGGTACATCTGGTCCAGCTCCTGCGGTTCCTGCTTGATGCTGACGGCCGGCCCTGGGGGGCCGCCCCCCTCCCTCAGGGGGGGCCGGCACTGCTGGGGCCCCTTGCTGGGGGCGGGGCTTAAAGGCGGCGCCGGCGTCATGGCGTGCGCTGGGGAGAAGTGGCCGTCGGTGGGGGTGGAGGGCTGCGAGGTGGGGGAGGAGGAGCAGCTGCTGGGGGGGTACAGGTGGAGGCGCCCGGGGGGGGGGTGGTGGGGAGGATGGGGGGGGGGGGTCGGGGGGGGCGGGGCCTGGGGGGGCGGGGCCGACAGCTCCAGCAGTTTGGGGCTGTTGCTCGGAGACGAGCAGGGCTTGGCCGCCAGTCTCTGAGGCCCAGCGGAGAAGGCCCCGCCCAATGAGGGCGCCAGGGGGGGGTAGAAGGGCTTTGGGGGCGGGGCCAGGCCGGCGCACAGCAGCGGCGCGTCGTAGTCGTCGTGAGGCTCCGTCTTTATCGTCGGCACTGCGGGAAGAGGAGGAAAAAAGAGGCGGTCAGGCTGGGACATCTCAAACCTCTTTCTGCCCTCTTTTAGCCCAATTTTTTCCCTCTTTTTGCCCTATTTCTGCCCTCTTTCTAGAACCCTTTTTTGACCTCTCAGGCCACTTTCTGCCCACTTTTAGCCCCCTTTTTCCCCTCTTTTTCCCCTCTTTTTCCCCTCTTTTTTCCCTCTTTCTGCCCTCTTTTTGCCCTCTTTTTGCCCTCTTTCCGCCCTCATTTTTGCCCTCTTTCTATCCTCTTTTTGCCCCCTTTTTGCACTCTTTTTGCCCCATTTCTGCCCTCTTGTTGCACTCTTTCTGGACGTCTTTTTTGCCCTCTTTTTGCCATCTTTCTGCCCTCTTTTTCCACACATTTTTCCCGCTTTCTGCCCTCTTTTTTGCCATCTTTCTGCCCTATTTCTGCCCTCCTTTTGGACCGCTTTCTGCCCTCTTTTTGTCCTCTTTCTGCCCTCTTCCCGGTGCATCCCGATGGCCGTTGTGGGAGGGGCTTGAAGGGAGCGTTACGCAAACTTCCATGAATAAGCGTCTCTGTGCGAGCCCAAGCCCGAGCCCCCCCCGCCCGGCCAAAATACCCACAGAAGCAGAAAACATAACAGCCGAACGGAGGTGACTCATTAATAACCAAACAGCCGAGGAATTAAAGCAGCTTTTTTTTTCAGAGTGATCCAAACGCGTCAAATAAACACAAAAACAAACGTTTTCCACAGGTTTTGCCCCTGCAGACGCTCAGATGTGATCACTTCCTGCTCCACAGGCCGGCTGTAACGTAGCGTACACACACTTCGGGCCAGTTTGGAAGATTTTGACTCTTTTCGGCTTCCAGCTGCTCATAGTTTCTGTTCTATTGGTCTGAGCTTTTGCATAATTTAGAGCAACCCCTCCGTCCTCTTTGGTCCCCCTAAACATTCTGAATGGTTGTTTTTTTAGATGACAAAAATGTTGAATTTCTTCTTGACAATAGTGTTATTTATTCCATCCATCCATCCATTATCGTTACCGCTTATTCCCCAATGGGGTCGTGGGACAGTTATTTATTTATTTTTTAAAAATAATTTTGACTAAGATGCTCACTAACAAACACCGAAGAGCTAAAAAAAATTTTGCTTTTATTTGTCCCATTATGTTTATTTCCTGGACATTTGGATCAATGCAACTTTTTTGTAAACACGATTGTGTTTTATTTGTATTCTAAAATTTTCTTTAAATAACTGACTGTTGTTTATAAAAAGGAAGCTGTTGGTAATTTGGAAAGAAAGAAAAATCCTCAGGGTTTGGCTCCTCGCGGTGCGTTTAGGGGATCACAAAAAGCTGGGAGATGTAGATGTAATCCGGGTTTTACTTTTGATGATAAAGGCCGTTTCCGTTTTATTCTATTCTCCAGTAAAAGTACCAGAGGGTTCCAGGGTGCGTCCTGCCTTTTCTGGAGCCAGGAAGAGGTGAATTGTGCGGGCTGGGGGCACCGAGCCGGAAACAGCGAACAGTTCCCCGTTTTGGGGCGCCTTGCAGGAAGTCGTCTTGCCGCTGAGGCAAAAGAAGCAGAAAGGGTGCAAATGTTTGTGTTGCCACAAAAGAGAAAACCTGCAGCTGCGTTTCCGGAGCGTGAAGGTGGTTTGTGCGTGGGCCTCAGGTCCCAAAATACATCTGTGGTGACACCTGTCGCATGAAAGGAGACGAGCAGAGGCAGCTCTCTGTGACGCCCCCGTTGGGAGACACTGTTCTGGGTTCAAGTCCCCGTGGGAACCAGGACCTTTCTGGGTGGAGTCTGCATGTTCTCCCTGTGTCTGGTGGGTTCTCTCTGGGTTTTCCGGCTCCCTCCCACAGTCCAAAAACCTGCATGTTAGGTTGGTTGGACACTCCAAACTGCCCTTAGTGTGAGTGTGTGTGGTTGTGTGTCTCTGTGTGGCCCTGCGATGGACTTGGGACCCTCCAGGGTAACCCCACCTCTCCCCATTGACCACTGGGATAGGCTCCAGTCCCCCTGAGACCCCATTAGGGAATAAGTGGTTATAAAAATGGATGGATGGATGGATGGCGCCGCGCCTTTACGCCGCTGGAGCTCAATGGCAGCTTTGAACCGCCCACTGGATTTTCGCTCCCCGCCTGGAGCTCCATTAGCAGCGGTTTCTCCCTTTCAGCGCTTATATTTAGCTTGGCAAGAGGTTCTCTATTCAAAGAAGCGGCCTTTCCCATGGCCCTGGCCCCGCCCCCGGGAGCAGCTACAGGTATGGAAAAGAACAGATTTTATGGAGTTCTTTTTACAAGATGGGATAATAAGGCTGCTTTGTTCCTCCCAAACAAACCGCCAGACCAGAGGAATACGAAACTGTTTGTTCTCTCGTCTTCGGATGAAAAATGTTTCCAATTTGTCTGGATGTGAGCGATGAGCAGTGGCAGGACGGTGAGGGGCAAAAAGAGAGAAGAGAGAGGGCAGAAAGAGAGCAAAAACAGGGAAGAAAGAGGGCAAAAAAAGGGAAGAAAGAGGGCACAAAGTGGGCATAAAAAAGGGAAGAAAGAGGGCACAAAGTGGGCAGAAAAAGGGCAGAAAGACCGCAAAAAGAGGGCAGAAAGAGGGCAAAATGGGGGATGAGAGGTCACAGCCTGACAGCCACCTTGGCTTTTTTATATCTAACAGAGAGAGGCAAGGCCTGCTTTCTTTGGCCTGCTTTGGGGGGTTCAGCCACCTCAAAATTACCCAAAACTCCCTGAAAGCCTCTTACATGCATGGGAGTTTTCATTGTATTTGTAGAACTGTTAAATGTTTAGCTTAGCTCTTCTCTTAGCTGGAGATTTTTGGGATAAAACTCCACATAAAGCCAATTAAAGTTCCTAACCTTTGGGTCAGAAACGCCATGGTGGGGTCTGTCTTTATCCTCTTTTCATCCCCATTCTGTTCTTTAAACGAGACGTTCTTTATCTCAGGCTGTAAGAGCAGAAAAAGCCTGAGCCAGAGTGGTTTTATCACAGAAAACAGGCAGCTGGGAGCCGCCGTCTGGCTGGTTTCGGCCCCCTCGGACTGTGAACTCTCACAGTCCAATGGGGAGAAACCCCACCACTGTTCGCCGGCGGGAAGATGGAGGAGTTACCGCTGGCTGGGACGTAGGTGAAGCGCTGGCACTGGCTCCTTTTCCTCTTCCCGTTGCAGACGTAGAAGTTAACGTGGACTGGAGTGGACAGCCTTTGGTTCCTGTATGGAGGGATTTCCACCAGCAGCGAGTTCTGCAACACAGCAACAGAAACGACTTGTGGTTTCCCAAACAGCTTCATGTTCTCCACCCTCATCCACCCTGAGTTTCAGTGGCTGAACAGACATTCCTGATTAACAAACAGAAGTAAAGTGGGTAAAAATGTAGCTTTAAGAGCTCTTTTTACAAAAAACTTACACTTAAAAACAAGCAAATGGGTCCAGTTTTCAATAATGTGTTCAATAATAAAAAATTAAGGACTAGATTTACCATTAGTTTGCACAGGTCAAACTCTGTGAGAGTAATTTGTTTGAATGTAAAATGTGTCCAAATAGCTCAAATAAAAACTTATGGATCAATACTCATTTTGCTATGTTTTAAAAAACTTTTTTTAGTATAAGTATTTAGGTATTAGTATCTTTTATTTGTTTGTCTTTTCTTTAGTACTTTTTTTAGTATTAGTATTTAGCATTTTTTAGTTTTTTGTTTCATCATCATTAGCCCAGATGTGTCTCAAAAGACAGATGTGTCCCATTAGCTCCAGACAGATGTGTCCCGTTAGATCCAGACAGATGTGTCCTATTAGCTCCAGACAGATGTGTCCCAGCTGCAAACAGATGTGTCTCAGCAGACAGATGTGTTCCAGTAGCTCCTGACAGATGTGTTCCAGTAGCTCCTGACAGATGTGTCCCATTAGATCCAGACTGATGTGTCCCAGCAGACAGATGTTTCTAATAAGATCCACACAGATGTGTCCCAGCAGACAGATGTGTCTCAGCAGACTGATGTGTCCCAGCAGACAGATGTTTCCAATAAGATCCACACAGATGTGTCCCAGCAGACAGATGTGTCCCACCAGACAGATGTGTCCCATCAGCAGAATGATGTCTCCCATTAGCTCCAGACAGATGTGTCCAACTAGCTCCATACAGATGTGTCCCAGCAGACAGATGTTTCCCATAAGCTCCACACAGCCTTATCAGCTCCTTATCCGGCTCCCTGCTCATATTTGGGCTCACACTAAGATCCCGACTCCTTCCTGGGTGAAGAAGCAGCGTGGCCCCTTTAAGGGAGCTCAGCATCAGCAGAGCTCCTATTGGACGGTGATAAAAAGGTCAAAGTTGTGTGTTTCCTGTCCTCCCAGCTGCCAGCAGATGTAAACGAGCCGCTTTCTCTTTCTTTTTTCTGTTTCTTTGGACCAATCTGAAGCACTGGCTCCTCTTTAGCTGTTGGCTAACTTCCTCTGACAGGTGCTGGTTAGTTAATTCATCTGTTTGTGTATTTTCTGTTTTGTTTTTTTAATCACATTTAGGGGGACAATTAGACCTTTTTAACTGGCTCTGATCTGATTTTAACTGAACTGGACTTCATCTCTGACGTACCTTTGAGGTGACATTTACTGTGATTTTTCACTTTAAATAAAGCTGAATTTAAAGGATTTTAAATTAATAAAATTTTGAAATTGACATAATATAATAACATTAATTCCCCTACTTTGTGTTACTTACTATAGAAAAATATATTGTAATCCTTGTTTTTTATTCTAATCGCAAAGTTTTCTGCCGTTTAAAGAAGAAAGATGACTTCAGCTTTTTTAGGCTTTTATGAAGGGAGATAATAGCATCTGTGAAGCTGTCTGACTGCAGCAGGATGCTGCTCCCCCCACTGTCCCTGACTCAGAGTCAGAGTCAGTTTCCTTTTTAAATGTCAACCTTTTGGCACCGGGTTCAGATCCACTACGGAGAGCAGCTGCTTTACACATCGGACCTAAATTCCGGCTGACTTACGGGTTTGGAGGCATCTCTCTCCACCTGGGCCTCGGCCTCCCAGAGGTGGTGGCCATCTGGAAAGCAGAGAAGACCAGACGACAGGTCAGACAGCGTCCGGCATCTGGAAAACCGGCGACTGGGAGTGGGGAGGG
>CAJRST010021112.1:639509-649725 GCA_907169785.1 Menidia menidia | reverse complement strand
TGGGGGAGGCTGGATTACACGGATGGGGGATGTGGGGGGAGACCAGGGGAGGCTGGATGTCTGACCAGTTTATCAGACAGAAAACGGACTCATTAGAGCTCCCAACGGGCACAAAGAGCCATGTCAGCTCATACGAGAAGGGAACTAAATTCAAGAAGAAACAGCAAATCATGTCGGGAAAATGAAGGTTTTGGTACGTTATTCATGCAGAAAGGAGCCAAAAGCCTGCACAAAATGATGTTCTGACCCACTATGGGAACTCTGTTTTTGGTCTTTTTAGCTCAATTTGGGGCTTTTTCAGCCCTGTTTTTTGCCTTCTGAGCTTCTTTAGTGGGCCTTTTCCCTTTTTTTTGGTCCTCTAAGTACATAGTTTTGGATCTTTTACGTGTGTGTTCATGATTTCATTCAGTTTCTGACCCCCGGGGACACTAGCCGGTTTCCTCCAGGTGGGACGGCCTCCAGAAGGGAAGCCTCCACGTTGGATCTGAACCCACCGGAGGTCAACGTGTTTTTCAGATTTCCTCCTCTGACTCACTCGCACATCGTTCCTCACTTCGCTGCGCCGGCAGAAAAGTGAAACCGGGGAGGCGCTTTTTTTCGGCCACCTTTTTTTGCCAGGAAATTTCTGGAGAGCGTTTTGGAAGGGCTGGACTGGATGTGTGGGATGCCTTTGTTTGCAGCGCGGACCACATAATTGATAACCACAGAATGTTCCAGAGTTATAGAGAAACATCTGCTCAGCACCCCCCCGTCCAGCCAGAGGCTCTCCAGCTCCCCGATTTGCCGCGAGTTCATGTTCCCCCGAGTTCCTACTCTGCTACAGCTCCTGTTATTACTGTTATCATTAATGTTACTATCAATATCCACCATTTTTCATCCAGCCTGTAGAAAAACCAGCTTTACTGTGTTACTGTGGAGGCTGCTCCCTCTCTCTCTCTGTCCTTCTCTCTCTCTCTCTCTCCCTTTCTCTATCCTTCTCTCTCTGTCTGGCCCTCTTGCTCTCTCCTTCTCTCTCTCTCTCCCTCTCTCTGTCCTTCTCATCTCCCTCTCCTTCTCTCTCTGTCTCTCCCCCTCTCTCTCTCTCTACCCCTCTCTCTCTTTGTGTCTTTCTCTCTCTCTCTCTCTCTCTATCCCTCTCTCTGTCCTTCTCTCTGTCTCATCTCTCCCTCTCTCCCCCTATCTTTCCCCCCCACCTCTCTCACCCCCGATCTCTCTCTTTCTAGGTTTCTTCCTAAAGGCAGTTTTTCCCTCCCTGTGTCTCCTGGTGCTGCTCTTGGGGGGAGCTGTTGGTCTCCTGTAAATAACTCGGAGTCGGTCTGACCTGCTCTGTTTGGAAAGTGCTGTCAGATAACTGTTTTGGGGATTTGGTGCTGTATAAATAAAAGTAAACCGAACTGAACGCGGCCTCCTGGACGGCGTCCAAAAGCTGAAACCAGCTCCCTGAAACCAGCCGGGCTCCTGAAGCCAGCAGCCCCCCCAACGCCGCCCCCAGAGCCCCGCCCTGGCAGCCGCCCAGCCCCCCACCAGTCGCACAGCTCCTATTTCCTCAGCTCTGGTCTACACAAATCATTACCTTCTGAGGACAGACATAACACAGAGCCGTGGATGACACGGCGGTGGCGGCGTGCTGGGGAGAGCCCTGGCAGCCGGTGGGGTGGGGGGGGGTCAAACAATATACACTTCAGTTATTTGTCAGGTTGTGTTTAGAAATGGAATAAAACGGCTCCTTGTGCTCCCTAATTGGACGCGGGCGGGGTGCGGCCCGGGTGCAGCGGCGGGATGGCGTGCGCCCAGCCCTCATGGCTCACAGTAAATATAAACACATGCTGGCCTCTCAAAGGGCTGCCTTGTGCTGGCGCCCACGCCGGCGGCGTCCTCCCGTCCTGGAAGAGCGCGGCGATCTGAGCAGTTTCACGAGCGGCGGCGGGCGGGAAGGGGGCGCTGGCGTGCACGCCGTGCGGCCTGGGCGGCGCCCGTCGCTGCAGAAAACCCCGTCTGTGGGGCTCCTCTGAGGGGCTGCTGAAGGCCCACTGGCACACTGTAACCCATGGAAAGGCTGCTGTGGCTTTGTTTGTGAAAACAGCCATTGTTCTGAGCGGCGTCCGGCAGCCAGACCGCCGAGCGCCTTCGAGTGGAAGTCATTGTTCTGCGAATGCAGTGAAACCCGAGAGCTGCCGAGCATGTGCACCACCAAAGGAAAGCAAAGCTCCTTCCAAACTAAACCGCAGCTAGCAGAGCTGAGCGGGCGCGTCCGTGTTAAAAACAGCCTTGTTCGCCCTGGCGCTCCACTTCACCATCAAACAGCTTCACGGGTTCAGAGACGGGCGATTCCTCCATGGACACGCCCAACTCTGATCCCTGCACTTCCTTTGCTGCCCGTCCTGAGAGCTGGAGCTCCAGCTAATCAGCTAATTTCAGGGATGAAAAAAGTAAATCTATCTATCTATCTATCTATCTATCTATCTATCTATCTATCTATCTAAAACCAAAACACAGCTCCGTCGGGGCAGTTCAGCCAGACGTCCTGAGCAGCAGGCCAGATGCGAAAGTGCCAATTTCAGCCGAGGTTTTTCCTCTGTGAGGATTTCCTCTGGGATCTCTGTCTGGAACCGAGCCCCTATCAACCATGATGGTCCACTTAAAACAGGGACTGAGGCTTAAAAGACAGGGAATCGCTGGAAGGGAGGCACAAGCCCAACCAAAGAAAGACTGGTTTATATTTCAGTGGAAGACAGCAGATGAAATCATAGGTAGTGGAAATAGTTTCAAATGTCTCTCCGGGAAACTTCTAGATCCTTTAGATCCTGCAGCACCATTCGGTGTCAAAAAAACTAGAAAGAAGTTAACTGAAGCTTTCCCTCCATGGCCAGAAAAGCCTGACTTAGGCTAGGGTTAGGGTCTCTTTCTTACTTTTAATAAACTTTGTGCCAAGTATTGCATATTTTCAGTAATTCTACTACTAATTTCTCAAGATTTCCATTTGGCATAACACAGTTATGGAAAATCAATCATTAAATGCAAGACATGTTGTTTAAAACACTGAACAGACCAACAAATAGGGGGACAAACATTCCATTATGGCTGCCTCCTTTAAAAGGAGGGAATCCCCATATCAACCGGTAAGTATAAACATTCCATAATGGATTCCCCATTCAAAAGGAGGGAATCCCTATAGCAACCTGTGAGTTTAAAGATTCCATCATGGCTGCCCCCTTCAAAAGGAGGGAATCCCCTTAGCAACCTGTGAGTTTAAACATTCCATCATGGCTGCCCCCCTCGAAAGGAGGGAATCCCCCTATCAACCTGTGAGTTTAAAGATTCCATAATGGCTGCCCCCTTCAAAGGGAGGGAATCCCCATAGCAACCGGTGACTATAAACATTCCATAATGCTTTCCCTTTCACGTTTTCAGATGATTTAAAATCAAACCAAAATAAACATGAAGATGGATGTTTAAGAGTACAACTGTTTAATGAGGTTAATACGTTTTAAATGTTTAGTCAATTTCTCCCTGGAGATCAATAAAGTATATTCATGTTTATAGGCAATAATTAACAATGCACATTACTGACTTTTGTGGTGTACATCTCCAGCTTGACTCATTAGCTTTCTTAGCTGGGATCTGCGGCTAGTTCATGGCTAGCTGCTAAGCCCTCTGGGATCTATACAGGGACTATCTGTATCTGTCTACATAGTGGGAGGGTTTTGGACTGGAGGACAAGCTTCATTGTGGAGCTGCTGACCTCTCCCAAAGGGTGGGGCCGAGCGCTATTTCTGAGCCTCCACCCTAAAAACCGCCTGTTAGCAAAGAGGTGTTCAAACAGGGCTGAGACAGAGAGCCACTGTGCTTAAACCAACAGGCTTTTATACCAAAGTCTGCCTCAAACAGCTCAAAGAGAGCTCAGAAAAGGGTCTGAAGTTGTTAAAAAACATGGCATAACTTGTCATAGATACATGTGAAGTCATTTGAACTGTGGTCTCGCTGGAAGTTGTGGTGCCTGTGTGATTCTTTATTTAACCTTTAATTAGCTCACAATGAGTCACATTGTTTTGCTCCCGCTCTAGGATGAAGTGGAAGTGATCACTTATCCAACCAAACGGTCACTAAAGCTGTAAATGGACGACTCCTGCAAACAATCCCCAGAGAAAGTGGACACTTGTGGAGCTAGAGGAACTGGGTTTAACCTCTGTGAGTCACAAGGGCTGATCTGCCTCCGTTTCCCCTTTTAGATGCTCAGACATGCGACTCTGTTTTGCTGATGTCATATTATTGGTAACCATGTTTATCTTCGAGAGTATTAGAAAAAATATTAAATCACTGACTGTTAATCCAGAAAAACTGACAATGAGCGAATTTGCCAGATGGGCCGGGTGCTTGTTATCAGGCCCGGCGTCGTCTGAGCGGGCGGAGCTACGAGCAGAAAAGCAACACGGGCTGATTCTGAGGCAGGAAACGGGAGGCAGATCGAAAAGATATGAGCACGCGCGTCTCTATAGGAAACAGGGATTTCCTTCGGCGTGAGTCATGAATAGCAACTAAAACCTGAAAACAGGAACATGAAAATACAGCGGCGCTGGAATGTGGCTGCAACAAACCCTTTGGTTCACACAAGTGGAAGCAGATTTGTGACCAAAGCGGCTCTAAAAAAAAGAAACTAGATGGTTTTCTGGCTGTTTGGGGCCCACCCCCTTCCGTCCAAACAAAGGCTAACTCGCAAAGGCTAACTCACGAAGGCTAACTCACAAAGGCTAACTCACAAAGGCTACCTCACAAAGGCTACCTCTCTCACACTCTGTGCATGAATCCACCCAGAGTTGGTTCTGGTTCTGATGGTGTGAGGTCCTGACATCCTTGTCGCTGCCTACATTCTCCCCAACCAGCAGGACGTCCTGGTTGGGGGGAATGTTTTCTGTGCAAACTGTCCAAAAAGAAGGCAGATCCTCGGCTTTGTCAGCTTCTGGATCAAAACGATGTGTGCAGCCGTCAGGTGTGGAAAAACAGCCAGGATTCGAACCAGGAAACCTTAGACTGTTTGGCTCTGAATTTAGAGTCTGAGAGAAACGACTGTCTTACCTCCAACCTAAAAACCTAAACCTAAAAATTATAAAACCTAAAAATAAAAAAAAACACAAATGAATGAACTTTGACCTAATTCAAGATGGAACTGTTTTCATTTGTATCCTGTGGGAGGCCTGAACCTGCTTCAGGATAACAAAGTGCAGCAGTTATTTTGGATTCTAAAAGGTTTCCCTTTTCTCCAGTGCCTGATCTCATTGCATATTATTCTTATTATTATTAAAAGAACGACTTGACTCCAGGGAGCACTGGTGTCCCAAATGGATCTGTTTTCCTGTCTGTTTACAGGGAGAGCAGCTGTGAAGAGGACCCAGTCTGATCCACAGGGAACCCAGAGTTAATGAGCTGAGAGCCGGTGGCACACAGGCAGCTCGCATGGAGGTGGAGGGATGGAGGAAAGGGGGGTGGGGTGGGGGGGGGTGTGGAAGCCTGGCTTGCGGGTGTTCCATGGTAGGATTGCCCAGGAATCTAGAGCTGGTGCCAGACGTTGGGAAACCCTCATCAAAAACAAGGGAGCACACCCATTAGCACCCGTCCAGAGCGGCGCACGGCCCTAAAGACGGCCGGATTCAGGCCTGGAGCAGAACCACAGCAGCTAGCCGCCCAATCAGAGGCTTTGTTTTAGCTTCTCCCTCTGTCACCACAAAACACTATAGCTAGTTGCCCGGATCTGAGCTGAGATAACAAGTTTAGCCGGTCTGAATCTGCTCCAGTGGTTAAACAAAAAGTCACTTACACGAGCTGGGCTAAGATTAAACATTAACAATCAAATAAGCATTAGCTTTAGTTTTCTATACAGCTTATATCCAGGTGGGGGGGTGTGGGGGGTCACCAACAGACACTTCAAGAACCAACGAGAGCTATAAAGGGCCAATAAGAAGCTAGCACAAGCTACAGGAGACGTTAGCAAAAGCTACAGGAGACGCTAGCACAAGCTACAGGAGATGCTAACCGAACAACAGGAGACGCTAACCCATACTACAGGAGACGCTAGCACAAACTTGATACAGAGGACACTCAAAGTTTCTATAAAACCCTACGAGGCCTTGCCTCAGGTTCTTGAAATGCTGCAAAAACATAATTGATTTATATGTGACTAGTCTGTGTTCAAAAGAATAAGCATGTGCTAGCAGTTGTTGAATGAGTAGTTACAGAGACTCCCAAATATATAAAAAAAATAGAAAAACACATCAACATATGAGCCTCTGATCCAAACTAGAGTCAAACACAAAGCAGGGAAACATCTAAAACCTGCAGGGCAGCTTCCCAAAGATGACCCGAGTTTGAAATTCCTGCTTTAATCATGGTTTCAGCTTTCTAAATGTTGTTGTTTTGCAGTATCTAAATTTGTACCAGCTTCTTATTTGAGGACATTACTCGAAAATGGCTTCAGTTCCGTCCAGCACAGGCAGCATTTTCCACTTTCACTCAGACTAAATCTTAACTGCTGCCAGATGTCCAGGTCCAAAATGTGGTTCTGCGTCGGATTTATTTCAACCACTGACTCTGTTATTAACGGCCCTGCCGCCGCGCCCAAACAGAGGGGTCAAAGGTCAGCCTGCTGATAAACAGTCGGAGGCTGCCGGGGATTCCTGCCTCCACAGAGGGAACAATAGAAAGGCTTCCCTCTCCTTTGAGTGAGTCAGCCGACTGTTTTTGCGGCGCCGCCGTGCACGCCACCGTGCACGCCACTCCGCTAAAGCTAATCAACGAAATTGCTGTTTGTAAACCTCGAGTCAACATCTGGGAGCAGCTGCCTCCAAAGCAAAGCAGCTTCCAGCAGGAGAGACCAACACAAACTGACAGGCAGACACACACACACAAACTTACACACACAAACAGACTAACACAGATACACAGACTAACACAGACCAACACACACAGAATAACACTGACAGACTAACACACACACAGACTAACACACAGACTAACAAACATACACAGACTAACACAGACCAACACACACAGAATAACACACACAGACAAACACACACACACAGACTAATACACACACAGACTAACACACAGACAAACACACACACACACACACAGACTAACACGCACACACACAGTGTTTGTGATTCGCTCCTCGGCTGAACAGCGAATGGAAACTTCTGCGAATGTAAATCAACTGGGTTAAAAATACGGCGTATTAATGTGCACCACATGTGGCAGAAGGGGGGGGGGGGGGTCCGGGGGGCTTCTCCAGCGACGGGAGACACACACGCACACACACACAGACACACAGACACACACTGTACCTGGAGCCTTCTCCACAAACAGCACCTTGGAGTCGTGCTGGAAGTTGTGTCCGTCCAGCAGCATGCGCCCCCCCCCAGAGGGGGGGCTGGTCTCCAGGCTCTGCGAGTCCACCAGAGGAAGCTCCTGGGCTGATCGCTGGGCTGTGGGGGGGGAGAGGGGGAGCCATGCTCAGCCACAGCCCACACACACCCGATCCCCAGGCAGACCTGGGCATCCAGGCTGAGCCAGCTCCACTGCTCATGCCCAGACGGAGGCCTTTCCCTGGCGGGAGGCCGGCGTGTTCCCCTTCAAACATGGCGGAGCTCCGCTCGCTCACTCGCTCTCGGCCTCTGAGAGCGTTTCTCTCACCATAAAACACAAACACGTCTCTATTTTTAGCCGGGTGATGCTGATCGCTTTGCCATGTGTGTATTCTGAAAGCCGTCTGGAGCTTCTCTGTGATTGGCTGTGATGTCTAAAGTATGGAAACTCATTAAAACTAACCAGACGGGGAATGGAAGATCATCCAAGTCCAATTAGAGATTTATATATCTATAAATAAATATTGATTTACTGTCTAAACTGAGTGAGTTATGCTCCTAATTATGAGTTCATTGATATAATGAGCTACTACAACTACATAATTAGAGCCCGAAAAGGAGTTATCTCTGTAAAATAAGCTGCCTCTCAGAAATAATGAGCAAATGCATGAAAATAAGGACCCAAAATGTCAAAGTTAATGTTGAAACACTTTAAAAAAGGTCCTAATCAGGCCCCTCCCTTCCTGTAAAAAGGGAGTTTTTTCTTCCCACAGGCGCCAAGTTCAATCCCAGTTTGGCTGGATGGACTCATTTAATGGAGCCGATTTCATAGTTTGGGACATTAATAATAATAGAAAGTGGAACTTAATGTCCAAATTACTCAAAGGTTGTAATTTACTGTCAAACGAATGAGGAACTGCCTCAAAATAACAAGTTATCAGCCTTAAAACTGTTCCCAAATAACTCAATAATAAATAATCCCAAATAATTTGACACTTTTTCATCATTTTATAAAACCTAAACAAAACGTTTTCTTTAGATAGTTTATAAAAATTCAAGATCATTTACTGGTAATTTACTAATTATTTTTTTCCTTTTTCTATTTAGGGGGATGACATAATTTTAAAAATCATATCTAATTATTTTCCAAAGCAAAATCCTCATTTTGAGTATTTTCCTGATCTTTTTTTAATCCAATTGTTTAGAATAAAGCTAGTTTTTCTCACTGGGGGATGATCTTTTTCCAGCCTGAAGCTTTTCTCATGAGGATAACAACGATTGTGCGTCTCCTTCTGACTGAATTCTGCTCAGAAGCAGCTTCCCGGCTCCGTTTCAGGGGGCAGAGCTCAGGGTTCAACTGCTGTCCTCAGCTGAACTCACAGGACTCGACCCGTGAGCAGAACCGCCCCAGTTCAGCCCGGTCCAGGGAAGGTCAGCCCAAGGCCGGCCCAGCCGGTCAATGGGGCTTATTGAGTGACGTTAAATAGCTTTTTCACAGAGAAACAGTCAGATCGAAAGAAGCCGGCGGTCACATGAGCCCCATTCAGCCCGGTTCATCTTATGATCGTCACCCTCATCAGGGGAGAGTCTGCTCCTTTATGTGTATGGGATCAGAAAGGTAACATCACTCTTTAGATTTGATCCGCTCTCTATCTTCTTTAGTCATCAGCTTTCTGTGACCTGATTCTGCAGCAGCTACAGAGTCCTGACTGTGTTTTTCCGCCTGTTTGGGTCTGAAAAGCAGCTGGATGCTTCCTGCTCTGCTGGTTAAACTGACAGAAACCTGTCTGTGATCACACATCACCATCTGAGCCTCTAAAACTACTCACACTTTCTGCCTCCAGAACCAGCTCCGATTTCCACTGAATGAGCTCTGTTCCAGCAGATATTACAGACAGAAGTGGAAACATGTGTTCAGGAGCTGGAAACAGGTTGATTTCAGAGCAAAAACAGACTCAGTTAAACCTGAGAGGACAAAATGAGGCTTAAGGTGTAAGAATCCTTAGAATGAAGAATCCTCTGAAAATAGGAGCTGATTTTACACTAAACTGGTGGAAAGACGTCATCTTTTATACAAGAAACTGAAATAGTCCCACTAATTAACTTGAGAATTAGTCAAAATTCTGAAATAAAATGTAAAAAAATCTGAATATTTCAAATTTAGACTAAATTTCTGCTCTTTTCCTGCAGAATCTGTTGTTTTTCACTAAATTATTTTCCCAAAAATGATGAGGGCTGCAGACTCACAGCACTCGATGGGGTTGGAGGCCGCCTGCAGGGACACGGTTCTGCCGCTGGGCTGGTTGATGTGGACTCTGAAAACCATCCGCACACGCGTGTTCTTCCTCCCGATGTCGGTCTCGCCCTTCCTCAGCTCGATGTCGGAGTTTCGCAGCTTCAGGATTCCTGCGCAGTCGATTCTGGTTGAGAGGAAACGCGGAGAGGAAACTGAGGTCATGAGATCCTCTTGTCCAGGTGTAGGCCCACTGGGCCCAGTATAGACCATCTAACCCCAGTATAGACTATCTAACACCAGTATAGACCAGCTGGGCCCAGTATAGGCCATCAGAGCCCATAAATAATCAAATATAATAACAATGATACTAATATAAAATTTTAAAAAAGCATTATTATTATCATCAGTATTATTAAAAACAACAACAGGAACAATGACAACAACAATAATAATTTTTTAAAATGTATTTTAATTGATTGGTCAGTCAGCAGGACAGGTTCTTCTACTTCCTGTTTACTGATCAATAGGAGAGAAGCTGACCCTCTGGGCTCATTTAACTGGTGGATGTTCAGCAGCTTAATGATTAAACATCGCAAAAAGTTTAGTTTAACTATAATATAAT
>CAJRST010021112.1:607348-624509 GCA_907169785.1 Menidia menidia | reverse complement strand
TAAAATTTCTGCTTTACAGGATTTATATTAACTTGAAATTACAAGTTGTCCTCTTACTGTGTTTTTCTTACATCATTAAAAGCGGTTCAATTAAGTTTCTTGATATCATACGTCCTCACGTACACATTTAAGTTCAACATTTAAACTTAATTTAACTTCCATTTAAGTTTAATTAAAATAAACTATTGCTTGGAAACAAATTAGATGATTAAGTTCAGTTTTCTTTGTAATTTAAAGTTGGAATAACTTAATTTGATTGCGTGTTACCAATTGAATCAATTTAAAGTAGTACCAACAATTTTATTGTTCCTTCTTTGGTTCTGGTTCCACAGAGAACCAAAACCAGCCTGGGTTCAGGAAGTAGAACCCCCTCTCTAACTTTAAAATCAGACCTTCCTTTCTGATAAAGCTGATAGTTACAGATAGTCAGAGACCCTGAAACACCCCATAGTTCTGCTGGGGGGCTCCCATGATGCACCTCTCCTCCCTCTGGGGGGCTCCCATGATGCCATGTTCTCAGATAGCTCGTTCCAGCTTCAGTTTGAATAACTCCTGACATTTTATCCTGGCCGATCTGATTCAGTCTGAGGGTTAGAGGAGCAGCATCCTGAGCCCAAAGCTGCCCTCCATATGAGGCATTCCAGGGACTCACAGCCTGTAGTAAATACTGCCGCTCTGGCGTCGTATTAATGTTCCACAGAGCTGCTCCTGGCCTTTAATTAAGGAGGAAGTCACGCTCGGGCAGCAGGAAGGTGGATCTCTGCTGCACGGCTTGGCGGCTACAGAAAGATCGCTTTACGGGGGCACAAAGGGCCGGCGGCGGCTGGAAACCAGAGAGGCTGAGAAACGTCTGGGAATGCTGGAAAAGTCCAGTTCAGGCAGCTGGAGGTGAAGTTTTCCTCTGATCCAAGAAGCTACTCCAGCTCTAACTGATGGTGGAGCTCTGAGGTTAATATACTGTAAGTGGAACTAAGGAATTAGGGGAGAAACCAAAGGTGGCTCTGGGGGGGGTTAATGGTGGTTAGGGGGTTCTGATGGGTCGGTAACTCCCTGTCAGAGTGGTTTGGGTCACATGTTTGAGGAGTGAGTCAGCTGAATCTGCTAGTTGTTGTTCCTGAAAGTGCTCTTCTTCTGGTGACAGCTTCTGTCTGAGACCAGCTCCTCTGCCGAGTCATGGTTTCTCCAGGTTAGTCTGGGTTCAGGAAGCAGACTAATGCCAGCTCACCTTGATAGACGCTGATCAAAACCCAAACCAGGAAGGTCTTGAAGGACAGAGAGCGGCCCTGAAACAGAGAGCAGGAGTCCGTGAGCAAACGGGACGCCGGCCGGCAGAAACGAGAGTGGTGGTGGCGGTGGGAACCTTGGTGAGGTCTTTGTAGAGCTCTGGGTAGAGCAGCGCCATCTCGGGCTTCACGTCCTGGTCCAGAACCAGAGAGAAGACGGGGAACATGGTGTAGATGGTGGCATACCTGCAGACACAGAAATTATCACCTGCTGCCTCCACTCTGCTGGGATTACTAAAGAAACCCCAACTTTTTAATGGAATCAAGTAAAAACAGCCATTTTTTGGTTCAAAATGAACAAAAAGCCTCATGTAAGGCTTTTCTCTGTATTATTTACTGGTGATTGGACCATATAATCCATATAATCTTAAATCATGGATGCACCATTCCAGATCAAATCAGTGCATCTAGGTTTATGTGACATATAAAAGTAAATAAATATAAATATATTGCTACAAGACAAATGAGGTGAGGGAAGATTTGACTTAAATCTGATGTAAATGCTGATTGTATTGTGCATTATGTTTAACTGTCTTTTGCACCAATAAAAACGTAAAATGTGGTAAACAAAAGTGGTAAAAAGGGATAAAATGTCACTAAAACAAGCGTCAGTTCATCATTTCGGCTGCTGGAAGATGAAATTAAACCCTATAAAGCGACTTAAAGCGTTTTTTAAAGCAACAGGAAGACAGAAAAGAGGCACACTGGTCCTTTCTGAGGCAGAAGCAGCCTCATCGGGCTCTGGACGGCCCCCGGCTTACGTACCCCACCATCAGGAAACCCTGGTAAAGTGGCACGGAGGCAAAGTAGAATACGGAGGAGAAAACAGCCTGCGGACACAAAGCAGACACAAAACAGTCAGGAAAAAACAACTCAACCGGCAGTTCTCTCTGTTTTGAAACAGTTCCTGATTTGGCTTTTAAAAAAGACGCTCAGCGCCTGTTTTTAATGATCTGACTGAGCTTAAAAAAGTGCACCAAAACCATCTGAGCTGACACTGAAAAGCACTGCCATGCTCAGTGAGCTGCTCCAGCAGCTGGAACGTTAAAGAAAGGCCTCAGATTTGAGCTTATAGGGAAACCTGACAGGTGCTGCAGTGCTTTGTGCTCCGCTGATCGAAATGTCCCATAAAAGCTTTATAGACATTAACCCCCCCCCCCCATGGGCCTGAGTGTGGAATTTAATTTCTAATTAAATTAATTACTTATTGAATTATAATTAACTATCATTTATAATTATTATAGATAACTGTAAAATATTCTAAATAATTATTCTAAAAATATAAATAAATACAAATAATTATTTGTGTTATAAATACTAAGTTATATGTTTATTATTATTGATTGCGGTTCTTATTTATTTAGTTATAATTAACTATCATTTAAAATTATTATAAACAACTATGAAAATATTCCAAATAATTATTTTCTATAAATAATAATCATAATAAATATCATAAATAAATAAGATAATTATTTAATAATAAACTTATTATATTTTTTATATTATATATTATTATTATTTATTATTCATGTGCAGTCCTTTTTTATTTAATTATAATTAACTATAATTAATAACTATAAAAAGTATTCTAAATAAATAGAATACAAATAATAATCATAATACATTATTCAAATATTAGAAATATTACCTGCATGGTGGAGATGATCATGCCTCTGTGCATCACGAACTGGCCGAGCGCGGCCGAGCGCTTGTAGCTGTTCCTGCCGTGGACCATCAGCAGCCGGCCGATGTGCCTGAACTGCGTGATGGAGAAGTCGGCCGCCAGCGAGGCCTGCTTGCCCTCCTGCTCCCGGCCACAGAAACACACGGGGGGGGGGGAGTCAGAATACAGCAGAACCTCTACCTACCATCGCCTAAACATACGAATTTTACAGCATCTGAAGTGAAATTCGATCAGTTATTCGGCTCGACACCTGAAGTAAATTTCCAACATATGACATTGAAGTCATAGAGAAAAAATAAATAAATAAAAATCTAATTAAAACAAATAAGCTAAGTTAGTTTAAAGTTCAGGGAGTGAAAGTTAGAGTAAGTTAGGGTACATCCTGTATCTCAGTCTCCACCTCTACCTCCACTCAGTCTCTGAGGTAATGTGCCAATAAAAACCCCTTTTTATTGGTTATTTCTTTATCATTTATTTAATTTTACATCTCTCTTATATAATGCATTTGTTTTATTGCCATGTGTAATTATCTGCAGTATTTAATAAGGAGTTATTGTAGGTTTTTGGGCCGTGGAACGAATTATAGGAATGACAGTGTATTCTGATGGAACATACATAAGAATTTTTTAACATAAAAAGTTGGTCCTGGAAGGAGTTAAAATCGTATGTAGAGGTTCTACTGTAGTTCTAAAAGCAATAAGAAAATTAGTCCTCTCATATTTTCTCTACATGTTTGTCTCTAGTTATAGATTTTTGATTAATGGACGATGGTCTTCCTTAAATATGAAATGATGTTGTATTTATTCATTAAATATGTCCTATGAACAACTGTCTGCTCTCATTCCATGAAGTTTACCTTTTTAATAAATTTCTCTCTCCTAATTCCTCAGACTCTTTGCTTAGAAATAAAATAAAAAGTCTCCTTAAAGTCCCTGAAAACAGGCAGTTTTCGCCGTTTCTTACCTTTCCTTCGATGCCAATGCCGCAGTCTGCCGCCTGGATCATGCTGACGTCGTTTCCTCCATCACCTGTTGGAGAAAACACATTAACCTCAGGGCGCCGGCCGCTCGTCGCCCCCTGGTGGACACATGGAGGA
Organism: Menidia menidia; assembly: GCA_907169785.1. Classification (NCBI taxonomy): domain Eukaryota; kingdom Metazoa; phylum Chordata; class Actinopteri; order Atheriniformes; family Atherinopsidae; genus Menidia; species Menidia menidia. The sequence continues at coordinate 620,443 of CAJRST010021112.1, read as the reverse complement.
ACTTAAGGGATTAAAGAGAGGCGGCCCAAGAGGGTCAGGGGTCAGGAAGCAGCTCGGAGGCATCCAGACATCTGGACTGATGTTTAACAAAGTCCAGCAGAGAGAAGATGACGATTCATGAGAAAAATCCAGATTAAAGTCTCAGAAATTAGATTTTACTGCAGAAAAAACGGAATAATGACTTACTATCTGAAGTCTGTTTGCCTCTGACTGAATCTATTTATGTTTTTACTTTTATTCCAATTAGTTTCATATTTTCTGACTTTTTACTATAAAGCAACACACAAAAACATTAAGTATTCTGCACTTATCTAGAAATCTGAGTGAAATGCGTTAACCGGCGCACAGGAGCCGCAAATAAGCTCATAAACATCAATGTTTGTTTGTGTTTGGATCATTTCAGACATTTTAAACAACATTTAGATAAAAAAAAAAACTTTCTTAAGTAGAATCACTGTCCACATCTGAGCATTTTTGGCCATTTATAATCAAATTCTATAGAAATTCCAGGACATTATGCTCAGAATTTGGCTCAAAGGCGTCAGATTGATGCCTTAAATCAGACATTTGCAGCATATAATACATATATAATGTATCTATGGGCTCTCACCGATGGCACAAGTCCTGTTGGCCGTGTGCTGCTGCAGCAGGCTGACGATCTGGGCCTTCTGGGTGGGTGAGCAGCGGCAGCACACCACCGCCGGGCACTGGCACGCCAGCTCAACAAACTCATGCTCGTAGTACCTCAGACACACCTGGTCCAACACAGGGAGGAGACGCAGAGCTCAGGTTTGGGGGTTTCTGCTCAGAGCTGCTCTCTGGCCTGGCTCCAGACTCTGGAGACCCTGTGAGGATTTAACTAAAAAGTCCTAAAAAGTCTTAAAGTTTCTCAGAAACCAACAGTGTGCCTTATATATGGATCAAGGTTGAGCCAAAACTCCAGGAAGCAGCCCCCCGACTCCATTTTCTCCCATAGAAGAAGTAGCGCATGGTGCATGCTGGGATATAGGACCGCGTGCATTTGCATTTCATTTGTGTTTCTCTTGTGTGTTTACAGCTGAACACGGTTGGTCATACTGTGAAAATGGACAATAACATTTGAACAACGTTGAGTTATAGTTGTATTGTTATTGTTTTGCAGTATTTCCAGAGTTCCTATACTGTGCTCGCACTAAAGTCTGATTCACCGTAACGCTATCAGACTGGTTTTTACGTGATAAAAACGTTGCACAACCTATTAAACATTGTTATTATTTAAAGACAAACTGTGTGGCGAAAATACTACGTCACTGACATTAGCTAAAATAATAAAGCAGCTGTTTATTCATTTTGGGAGTGAACGGAGTCGTCAGAATGCTGGTTTGTTCTCTATTAATAAAGTCTGACTGACTTATCTGACTGTTTTGTTGACATTCTAGTGGATGCAGAATGCCGCCCAGCCACTACTGGAGCCTCTACTCATATGCGCCTTATAATGCGGTGCGCCTTATATATAACTTTTTTAAATAGGCCATTCATTGAAGGTGCGCCTTTAAATCTGGTGCGCCTTATAGTGCGAAAAATACGGTACTCTAACTTTCACTACGGGAACTTTAAACTAACTTAGCTTATCTATTTTTATATTTTTTTCTATGACTTAGACGTAAGTTGGAAATTGACTTTACTATTCAGGTGTCAAGTCAAATATTTGATCAAATTTCACTTTAGATGTTGGAAAGTTATGTTTAGGCAATTGTAGGTGGAGGTTGTGCTGTACCTCTAAGGAGTCTCCAGAGATGACCAGGGCGCAGTCGTGCTTCCTCCTGAAGGCGTTGAGCTCAAGATGGGCCTCTCCTCGGTTTGAGACCTGCTCGAGAGCCACAAAACACGATTATCCACAGGAAGGCCAAGGCCTGCTCAGCCTCTGGGGGCGGCGGCGGGGGCGGGGCGGCGCACCGGTCTGAAGACGTGGATGTCCTGGCTCCTGGAAACCAAGTGGGAGCTCTTGGCGATGCAGGTGGCCGTCTCCAGTTTGTCACCGGTCAGCATCCAGATCTGAGAAGAAAACGGGATGAAAACAAATGAAGACCTCTGAGGATCAGCTGGTTACAGACACATATTAAATTAAATTGATGCTAATTGATCTGGGAATCGCATGAATCGCTAAAAGAAACAAAGAAATAAGAAATAAATCAGAATATCTAAAGATTTAACTTTAAATTGCTTTCTGCCTCCTGAACCAGCTCTGATTTCCACTAAATGAGCTCTGTTCCAGTAGATAGAAGTTGAAACATGTGTTCAGGAGGTGGAAACAGGTTTATTTCAGAGCAAAAATAGACTCAGTTTAACCCGAGAGGACAGAATGAGGCTTAAAGTTTCTCATTGCTCAGTTAGGGTTAGAATCCTCTGAAAATAGTAGCTGATTTCACACTAAAATTATGGAAAAATGTTAGTTTTTACACAAGAAGCTGAAATAATCCCACTGATTTATTTGGGAAGCAGATAAATTACTAAAAGAAATAAAAATAAAACAGAATATCTCCAATTTAAACTTTGGATTTCTGCTTTTTCCCTCAAGAAACGGCAGTGATTCTGTGAGTTTGCAGCCACCTTGATGCCGGCGTTCCTCAGCAGCTCCAGCGTGGGCCGGACGTCTGCCTGCAGCTGGTCCTCCACGCCGGTCAGACACAGGAGCTCCATCTCCCTCTCCAGGCTCTCCACCACCGCCGCCACCTTCAGCCCCCGGTCGTGGATGCTCAGCTTGGCCTGGTTGTAGCGACTCTGCACATCGAAGGAGGAGGAAAATGAGAATAATGATGCTTTGAAAGGCTGCAGAAGACGTCAGACTGCACAGATTTCATGCCTCTTAAGCCAAATCATCTGATCCACAGCTTGAACACGGACCAAATCTGTAGAAATGTCAGCAAAAATTGTCTTTTCTGAGGCAGCTAAACACTTTGAATGTTAACGGAAGGAGCATTAGCCTCTTTTTTTAGGTCATTAAATGGATCCGTTCAGACTTTTTTAATGGTTTTGGAAGCTAGGTGTTCATTACAAAAACTGCCTAAACACAATTATTATTGAGGCAAACAGAACTGGGACAGCCGACCTCCTCTAAACGATACTTCTACATGTGGAACTACTCGTTCTACACTGTGCAGATCACCCTTTAGCGCCTTCCCCAAGCAGAGATTTAGGCTTCCCAGGATTTGAGGCAATAGATGGAAGCAACCAGGAGTTTTATACAGTTATTAGTGACTCCTGATGTACTTCGTTAAGTTTAGCATCGTTTATGTTTTAGCTGTTTTTCCTGGTTGAAACGGCTGGCTGCGAAGCAAATTCTCAATTTAAGGGGAAAATAAAAGGAGCTGACATGAATTGAAGAGGGAAACTAATGTTGAGGGGGGCAAAACTGGCTCATAGTTCAGTTTTATCCATCAAATGTCTAATTTATGTCCAACAAGGATCACAAAACGACGTGTGACCTTAAAACTTTATGTTCGCAGTCCAGAATTATTGCTATGCTAAGTTATTGATCCCAAGTGGCCACAGAGAAGATTTAAAAGGTAATAAATGAATGAATAAGTGGTTTAATACCTCAAAGTCCTGGTACTGCTCCTCGGACAGGGACTTTTTGGCCACCACCAGAGTCCTCAGGCCCTCTCGGGCCATATTCCCACACTGGAGGCAGCAGGAAAGAGAGCAGAGAAACACCTTTATTATGAACTACGGGTCTTGGCTGAATCTCCAGGTCAAAAGGGGCAGATGACAGCAGCTGCCCCCTGAACACACTGTGCACAGCGGCGTCAATACGCCAAAAACAAGAGGCGGATCGATAGAGAAAACATCCCCTCTGGTGAGGACAGTAAAACAAAAGGGATGGACGGCGGTTTATTTTTCATATGAAACACCGATAGAGCTGATCGGTCCTGCTGATTGGTTATTGACGGGCAGAGACAGAGCTGCCAGCTGATCAGGCAGCAGGATATTACAGCCAACAGGACATCATTAGCACCATTGTTCAGGATTATGACATACTGTAATTACTCCGACTTTATCTAGGTCACTAATTAAATCAAAAGCTGCCCCCCGGTGCCAAATGACTCAATAATGCCAATATGATTATGAACATATGCACTCAGGACCTTCAGCCGGCGAGCGGCTTCCAGACGAGCTGCTGGTCCCCGAAAAGAGAGGGAAATCCAGCTTTTGACGGGGGTGAAAGGCACACTAAAGTGGCTCATTTCAGGGGAAAATGCAGCATTTAGGGTCTTCAGGCTGGTTCAGGTCAGGAGACAAGGGGGGGGGTTAAAGGCCAATACAGTCAGAGCTTAGTTTGGTCTGGCGGGGTTGTTCCCAGCTGTTGGTTCCCGTCTCTTAGTTTAGTTTCCAGCTTCTGGTTCTTTTAGTTCACGGCTGTTGGCTCAAATCTTTTAGTTCCCGGATTTTAGTTCCCGGCTGTTGGATCTTTTATGTTTTCCGGCTGTTGCTTCAAATTTGTTAGTTCCAGGAGTTCATGCCGGCCTGAAGTCGAGGACAGAATGAGCTCTGAAGCTAAGTTTTTACCTCCTCCTCCAGCCAGTCGTTGTACTGGACGATGGTCGCCATGGCGACATCGGCGCCCTTCATGTAGAAGGTGATTTCCCCCGTCGACTCCTCCTGCAACCAAAACAAGACCGAGCTGAGCAAACCTGAGAAAAGCCGCCAGCAAATCTGACTCCTGTCACTGTGTTAGGTGTAATGTAAAATGTAAAAAGAAATAAATTATAAAGAAATAATCAACAAAAAGGGGATTTATTGGCACTTTACCGCAGAGACTGAATGGAGGTAGAGTTGGAGACTGAGATCCTGGATATACCCAAACTTACTCTAACTTTCATTACCTGAACTTTAAACTAACTTAGTTTATTTATTTTTATCTTATTTTTATATATTTTACTATGACTTCGACGTATGTCGTCTCACCCGCACGATGATGCCCATCCTTTTGCTCTCAGAGGTGAAGGGGAAGATCTGCAGGATGTGGAAGGACAGGATCTGTCCAGAGGGAGTCCTGAGCTGCAGGGAGGCCAGGTCTCTGTTGACCAGGGTCAGGCCCACGCTCTCCGTCCACCGGACCAGGGCCACCTGAGGGGAGACGGAGGGGAGCTCAAACCTTCAATCCCATTCACTCTGAGGCCCTCAAACCCCAATTCAGCTCAGAGAAAACCAGCTCAGAGCCTGCGTTTTCTGACCGCTTTGTAAAGACTCTCAGGATACTCGTTAATACTTAGATTTGAAAAACCTGAGTTCCAGATTTTAGTCGACTGGTTTCAGCTCATCAGCACAAAGTTTCTTTCATTTCTGGATGCTGGAAGCTGATTTCCAGGAAATGAAGCCTCATTCTGGAGCAAACCAGCAGAACTCTGAGTTCTGTGGACTCTAGTTTGGATCAGAGGCTCAGATGTTGATGTGTGATCACAGACAGGTTTCTGTCCGAGTTTAACCAGCAGAACAGGAAGAATCCAGCTGCTTTTCAGCCCAGACAGGAGGAAAACAGGACTCAGAGGCAGGATCTGAGACTACAGGGGGTTAAATTAAGGACAACAGGGACGTTCAGCCTCTTCTGGCTCCGACCGTTTCCTCCTTTTTAGTATCTGAGCCGTCTGATTGGTGGATCCCAGTCATGTGACTTCTAGGCTAAACCCAAAACGATCAGCTTTTGATTGGCCTGATTGTTGTGGACAAAGCTCAGCGGCGCAGAGCGGTACCTCGTCTGGACTGGAGGCCTGGTAGGTGCGGTTCTCGTCGCTGAAGTCCTGGTCGGCCTCGGCGGACTCGGCCTCGCCGGCGTGCGGCTCGTACACCGGCGTGACGTTGTGGCACAGAGCGATGGCCTTCACCGCCTCATGGATGCGGCTGCTGACGCTCTTCCGGACCTTCGGTCCTGAACTTTGGGCCTTCTGAGGAGGGTTGACTCCAGCTGCCCCTTCGCCAGAGGGCTGAGGGGCCACCTGGAAGCACCAGAGAGTAAAAGCTGAAGTCTGCTGAGTGTTCAGGTGTTTTAGCACAACGCCAAGGAGGAAAGACACCAGAGAGATCTGAGAGAAGCTGCTGCGAAACTTAGTCTGAGGCACAGAAAACTGCCTTGTTTTGGCTCAAAAACTCAGTTCAAAGCAGACAAACTGCCTCATTTTGTCTCAAACTCACAGGGAAACTCAATTTAAAGCAGAAAAATAGACTTTCTTAGGCTCAAACTGGCTGAGAAACTCAATTTGAGGCAGAAAAATGGCCTCAAACTCAGACAGAAATTTGGTTTAAAGCAGAAAAACAGACTTGTTATGCCTCAAACTCGCAGAGAAACTCAGTTTCTGCTGTGAACTTCAACTCTTAGCATCAGAGGACCCTCAGCTGTCCTCAGGATCCAACATGGCCGCCCACAGCTGCAGGAAACAGCTGTTCAGCAGCACATCTGTCGGGCTGCAGCTCAGAGGGGTAGAAACACTCTGAGCAAGTTTGGCTGCAGCTTGGCTCAGGTCTGCATGAGTGTTTCTGAGCTAATTCAAAAGACTCCGGTCACATGACCGGACCGCCGAGCCGCTCTGGGTCTTCCGCTTTCTGCTCGGAGACTCTGTCCACGAGCAGGGACGACACACGAGGCTGTGGGCAGATGGCCCCAGCTCCCAGCAGCTGTTTGGAAAACAGTATCATTCTGTCCAGGCTGGGCCGGAGCCGAGCCACCCAGCGAGCAGAGCCCCCCCCCCCCCTCAGCACGAGCCTCTCAGGGGCGATCTGTGATGAATGAACAAAGCGGCTGCACTTCCTGGAACATAGAAACTGATTAAAAGGAGGAGGGGGGGCGGGCAGGAAGGGAAATATGGTACAAATGAGTTTGTTTTACTATGCAGATTGAAAACGGCCCGTTTTTCCTGATGCAGGAAGTGACACGTTTGTGAGTCTGGAGGTGAAAATCTGTGGAAAACGTTTACATTTGTATTCATTTCATGTTTTCGGACTAAATAAATAGTTAAAAAGTCAAACTGGGCCATTCATTCATCACAAGTGATTCCTTAAGAGGTCGTAAATGAAAGCCTCCAATGACTATAAGCTGGTCTTTACCTGTGAGTAGGACTGCACGATGTGGCTCTGGATGTCGTCCATGGTGTCTGTGCCATAGGACACTGTTCCCAGGTGCAGCCGCTTGAATATCATCTCATTCTGAGTCAGCGTGCCTGCGTTCAAAAGGGCCATTCAGGTGTTAGTCTGCAGCTAAATGCGGCTTTTGAAAAGGATAGCTGGTGATTTCAAAGTGGAATTATGACTCAAACAATGGCTACAAATCATTAAGCAACAAATGTCTCCACATATTTGCGCAAAAAGATGGAACTGACCCGTTTCCAGGTCTAATGGGGAGCAAACAAATGGAGGAAAATGAAGGTAAATGTGTTGAAACTCTGCAGTAGAAAGCAAACTCAGAGTTTGTCCTGAGAGGTCAAACCGAACCCCCCCCCACACTGGCCTAATCTGTCCATCTCCCACCAACAGGAATACTTAAAAAAAAGGTTATAAATGAGGGCAGTGGCCTCGTTTAATGGATGCTCAGGGGCAGAATGAGTGCTGATGGAGCCTGAAGCCGATTAGAGGGCATCTAACTTCCAGAAACATTAAATGGATGGATTGTTTCCATGTGCTTTAACTACCAACTCCGATAAACAGGCTAATAAAAAGGCTAAAGCCGATCTATTGCTTTCCGAATCAGCGGCTTTAGACAGAGGAACAAATTAGAGGCTTCACAGGATTTTATCACTTGGGTGTGAGTAAAGAGCTCCTGTTTGTAAAGTAAATTCAACCTTTGGCACAAAGTTGGATGCTAACACGCTCTGAATGAACAGGAAAAAAGAAGGACTTTTTAGCATTTATTGTAACATTGAGAAATAAAACAGAAAAAATGAGGATGTTTTAGTCTCCTGACTTCCCCTGAGGGCTGAATAATGTGTGATGGACCTTGTTGTTGATTCTTGCGTGCTCTTTAATCTAAAAATCTAGTGAAAGGATCAGTTTAAGAAGCTTTGCGAGGCCCTACCCGTCTTGTCTGTGAGCAGATAAACGAGCCGGCCCAGTTCCTCTGGGATGGTGCTGGTTCTGACGACCGTTCCCGGGATGTTCTCGTCCTTGGTGATCATCCAGGCGTAGGCCGACTTCCCCATGTCCAGGTTGACACGCAGGCTGCAGGAAAACACAGCTTCAGCCACTGTTCTGCTGCCCGGCCCCGGCCCAAACCCTCCGCTCACCTGATGGGGATGATGTAGGAGAAGAGCACCACGAAGCGGAACAGGTTGCGAAACCAAGGGCCCACGAAGCCCTGCAGCGCAACCATGACGACCGACAGCACCACCTGGGCCAGGAACAGGGCTTTGGTGAGGCGGTTCAGCTCCAGGTCCAACAGGCCAACCTGAGGAAAAGACATCAGGATGGATGAGGGTTAAGTCCAGCCAACTCTGTTAGCATCCATCCAGCAGCTAAGATTGAGTCACAGAAACCCCCACAGTGGGTCAGAACCTGAAGGAAACCCTGAATATAGATGTAACCTATCTAAAACCTAAAAAAAGACCAAAAAGGCCAAAGAACAAACAAAAAAGGGGTTCAAATGGCCAAAAACTGTAATGAAAAGACAAGAAAATTTAATAAAACCCTGAATCTAGATGTAAAAGATCTAAAACTAGCGACTTTTTCTGCTGCTCGTTTAATGAACCTGAAGCAGAGAAACTTTTCAGTTTTTATGGTTTCCTGTTTGAAGAGTAATTGGTTGTCATAAAAATATTTTTTGGGGGGTTTAGCTCAGTCAGACCTTCAGCCTGGATGCTAAATAAGCCTGTGTTCATGCACCTTTAGGGGCCTCAATGTGTATTTGTGTTTACTGTCAGCTGCTGTGATCTCACAGCCTGCTTCTCTAGGCAAAAAGCCACCAGAGTGGAAGCTTAGCTGCCGGCTTTTCTCATGTGTTCTGTGGTTAAACAGCGAGCTGCATCATCCTGTTGCTCCGCAGTGCAGCGGGGAGGTCAAAGGGGCCTCAGAAATAGAGAAAGTTCCCATATTGAGATGGGCCCGAGCAGAAAAGTAGGGGTCAGACGTGTCTTTTATGAGCGGAGAGCATCTCCCAGCCAATGGAGCATGTGGGAAAAAGATGTCAAAGAAAGAAGCGCCCTTCCCCTCTCTGGCAGCCGACTGGGGGCCGACCAACAGCACAACACAACGTCTCTGCTGCCTCGAATGAAAGGAGCTGCTCTGAAAGGCAGGGCAGGCGTGGGGGGGGGGTATAACGAGCAGCGAGCGGAGCAGCAGGATTCCTCCACTGGCCGAGCCCCCAGAGGACGGACGAGCCGGGACGCCTCCCCACATGCTTCATGCTTGAGCAATTGAGAAAAATAGCAGGTTTGGGTGGATTAAAATGAAGAAAAATTAAGAGGGAGGACACAGTGGATCCCCTTCTGCAGGACAATGGGGCGGGCCGGGTTCTCCGGGCCTCGCCGGGGATCAGATGAAGTCATTATTCATTCAGTCAAGGGGGCAAAAAGGACTCAATTACCTCCAGCTAAAGATGCTATCAGAGAATAAAAGTGCATATTTGCCTCCATTCAGGTCGGAGCCATTAGAAGTGAAAGGAGGGATTGGATCTGCCTGCCAAGCCCCGTCTCAACATGTGTGTGAAACCCGATGAGCAATCGCAGCCCTGGGACCGCCGGCCATGAATATGCATGGAGGCCACGGCACAGATCAGCCGGGCCCAGCTCCTCTGGGCCCGTTTGTTAGGACTCAACAAGCAGGCCAGGAGGGAGACGAGGGAGCAGGAAGCCAGGAACATTATGCGTTCATTAGGGGGGAAAACCAGGGGGGAAAAACCAAAACAACACCTAGACGCTAGAAATACAAACCCAAAAACCAGACAAGGAGGCAAAAGGACGACGGCCTGATGGCGGCACGCTTAGCATGCCTTTGGCATGTTCTTAGCGTGTGTTTAGCATGCGCACCGCATGCGTGTTGGCGTGCGCTTAGCGCGTGTTTAGAATGCGCTTCAAGTGCGTATGCGTGTAGTTACCATGTTCTTAACATGCCTTTGCCATGTTCTTAGCGTGTGTTTAACATGCGCTCTGCGTGCTTGTTGGCGTGCGCTTAGAATGCACTTCGCGTGCGTATGGCGTGTACTTGGCATGTTCATAGCATGACTTTGGCATGTTTTTAGTGTGCATTTAGCCTCTGCTTGGCGTACGCTTAATGTGCCTTTGACGTATGCTTGGCGTGCGATTAGTGATTGTATAGCGTGTGCTTGGCATGTGTTTAGCATGGGCTTGGCGTGCGTGTGCCTTGCATGTGTGTTGGCATGTGTTTGGTGTGAACTTAGCGTTCGATTGGCTTGCGCTTAGCGTGTTTTAACATGCCCTTGGCGTGCGTGTTGGCGTTTTCACGCTCCATCTGTGTGTGTGTGTGCGTGTGTGTGTCCGAGCTGAAAAACAGCAGCAGAGTGACGGCGCTCTGCTTTTATTGGGAGCTTCAGCAGAGTGGATCAGAGTCCTGTAGGATCGATCGGCTTCGTCCTCCGACGTGTCAGAGTGGATTATTGAAGCCTCGACGTATCGACGACAACCCCCCCCCTCACCCCCCCCATATCGGCACTTCTGACATCACCTCCTTGAAATATTGAATTCTTCTCAGCCGTCGAGCACAAAAGCGGCGGCCGCATCAGCGCACTTAGAAAAGACACCGCTGTCAAAACCTGGGAGATTCACAGGTGACGCTAAAGTCATTAAACGCACCCCCCCACCACCCCCGCCCGCCCCTCAGCCCTCCCTGCTGACTTCCTGCCTCACTTCGGGGACAAAGGGCTCAACAGGGATTCAGTGAGATCAACTTTCTGCTGAAAATGTCATTTAAACACTGCTTTTTGGCTAATTAGCTCCCCGTCCTGACCTTCAGCTCTGACAGGAGTTTATGAGCTCAGGCCCAGCAGAGTTTCAGCCACACGGTGCATTCAGGGGAGTGCTACAAAGATCTGGGTTTTAATCGATTTAAGTGTTGTGCCGACACAAAAATGATGGAAAACGACTTCCTGTTTGTGAGGTTTATGACGTCATGTGAGATTCTGATTCTTTTTATCTTCAGGTTTCTGTCATTAGCGGGATTTCAAACCTGCGTTTTTTTCCGTTTCAAGTCTGATTTAAGTCTGATGATGAACCTCTGAACACATCTGGCATCCATCGGGCTTTTCCCGCCGTGTCTGAGACACTTTATGTGTCCATAGAGAAGCTGAAGAAGCTTCTGCTTTTTGTGCTGGGAGCAGAGAAGCGGACTGGCTGCATCACCTTGTTCTTGGCGTAGGAAGTGTTCAGGACGCTGCGGGTCTCCTTTCCCGTGTAGATCACCACCCCGATCACAGTTCCTGCCAAACACAAGACAAGCAAAGTGATGCCACTCATTAACGCATTAACCCCCCCGGCATGCACACTGGGCCGGAAGATGAGCTGAAGGGGGGGGGGGACCAATAAGCCAGAGCCAGGGAGGAGTGGGGGGGTGGCCCTCATAACAGCCGACAGCAGTTCATGTGGAAGCTCATAAACTCCAATCAATACTTCACCTTCTTTATTTGCCAATTCATTATAGTGGCCTTATTACTGAGGATTGATGAGTCGTTAATATTAAATGAGCTTAATGGGAGAGCAGAGGCCGTAATGAACCCTGAACACAGACCCTGAAACCAGAACCTGCAGAGAAACCAGCAGCTTGTTTGCTGCTAACAAAAAGCCTAAAGATCCACATTAAACTGCTGCTCTGCTGATTGGACACAGTGCTGGCTCAGCCCTTGAGTTAGGGGCCTTTTTCTGGCTCAAGAAAGATTCAAATTGGACTAAAAATTAGTGAAAAAGTAGAAAATATCCCGACAAAAACTCTGAAAGGCCTCAGAAATCCTGGGTCAGTTTCACTAAAAAACCCTTAGAAAGTACGTCTGGTTGCTTTGAGGGAAAATAGAAAGAAATTAATGTTGGCTGAACACTTTTTAAACTAATATATCTCCTTCTGATCCACTTTAAACTGCTGCTCTGCTGATTGGACGCAACACTGGCTCATCCCTTGAGTTAGGGGCATTTTTTCTGCCTGAATGACTAAGAGAAAAAACACATTCTTCTGAAAACCCTCAGCTACGAGGACTGAAAACGAGAGAGAAACCCTGGAAGCTGCTGCTCAGAGACTCTTTGATGGTTAAAGAAAAGATTAGTTTATTATACATTTCTAAATAAATCTGTGGCACGTTATTTGAAATAAACCCGAATCCTTGGTTCACTCACCAGAGGCGACCACTGTGCTGGCCCACAGAGTGTTTTCAATGCTCAGGCTCTCGTGGATTTGTGGCTCTGTGTCTTCCTACAGGACAGAAACCACAGAAAAAGGCTTTCAAACAAAATAAACACACAGATTTAACTTCTTCTTGTCAGTCGTTTTTCTGTTTGAAGAAGACTCGATTGTTTCAAAAACAATTTTCAAATTAGAGGAAGACCTCAAAATCTACCTTAGAGCTTTTAATTTGACCTTTTTTCATCCTCCTTGTGTTTCTAAAGCATGTTAAGCTCCACAGGTTTTGTGAGCATTTATGAGACAAATAATGTTAATACGTTCAATTTTGGGGGGGTTTAGAGCTCAAAATCGACCTGAGAACTTTGAATTTGACCTTTTTTCCTCCTCTTTGTGTTGTTAAAACATGTTGAGCTCTACTGAAACTAATTTAATCTGAATGGGGGTCCATTCAGCCCCTGGAGAGCCTCCTGGTTGAGCCCGTTTCAGAGGCAGGAAAAACAAACGCTCGACCCGCTTGACTTTGGCCCGCCGCCGGCGCCCTGAGCTGCAGGAACAAAGCCGCCACATCCGCCTGAGCAGGGGAACCTCACGAGGAGGTAACCTCACTCAGATCTCTGGGAACCAGCTCGGGCTCAAAGCGGACGCTATGCAAAGGAAGGCCGGAGGATGAATGAGCCCAGGAAGCGCTGGCTGGCTCAGCCTGGTGTGTGGGCTGACAGAGGCCGGCCCACAAAGCCCCCCTTTGTGAGCCACCTCGCTCTAATCTGCTATTAATACAGGCGGTGGGGGGGG
>CAJRST010021112.1:594297-605769 GCA_907169785.1 Menidia menidia | reverse complement strand
GGGGGGGGGGGGTGTCACATGACGCGCTCACCGTTTTTCTCTGACGTCCTGAGGAAGATCAGGTCGGCAGGAATCCTCTGGTTCTGCAAACGGGACCAAACAGGAGAGTCAGAGCTCTGTGATTTCTGCTCTTTTCTGGAGCTTCTGAGCTCCTGATGATGCATCATAACAGATAACCTGCTGTTTGTCTGCTATATAACGAGAGAACAAGCTATTGATGCATTTTCTAGAGATGTTTGGTATTTACCTAATTTATTTCACCTTTGCTTTAATTTGTCTTTATTTCTCTTTTGTTCTTTTACCCTATTTACTTTACTTGATTTAACCTTTTTTTAATTATTTGTTTTTTTTAATTATACTTATGGACCTTATTGACTTTCTGGATTTTTTAAAAAGCTTTTTTTTACAGGATTAATCAGCCCTGATATTTACATTAAATAATTTTTAGCAGCTTTTTTACAGCTTCATGACCTCATTAAAACACTCAAAAAGGGAAACGTTGAGCTGGGATGATCCACCTCCTCTAAGGTTGGTCAAAGGAAACAATAACTCAGCATCTGACCCTCTGGAGCCTAAAACATCAACATAATTTAAGCCCAAACCCCTGAAAACAACTTAAATATTTGTAGTATGATGTTAAAAATCTGATAAGATGCTTTCCATGAACAAACAAAAATCCCAAAGTGAGTCTGGACATGTTTACCTTCTCCACTATGATCATGTCTCCAACCTGAATGTCTGAACTCTTTACTTGAATTTTACCTGAAAAGCAGACAGAGAGAAAAACAAAAAACAACCTTAAATCAATAGGATAAAATCAGTTATGTGAGATAAGATTCTCAGATTGATTTATTTGATTTCTCCTGAAACGGGCCGAACCCCCTGGGGGCAGCTGCTGTGGCAGAAGCAGCTCAGAGTGCCTCAGACTTCAGTTTAAACCCAGCAAGTAGGAGGCGGAGCCCTCACCTCGCAGCGTCAGCTTGCTGTAGAGCTGGGAGTTCATCTCCTTGTCCCGCTGGTAGCGCCGCGCCTCGTCCACCGCCTCTCGCACCATCGTCACAGCCAGCACGAAACCCTGAGACAGGAAGCAGGTCAGACGCAGCCCTTAAGTCAGAAGAGAGTCACCCACCTACAGCCGTCAGCGGGGCAACAAGCCCAGCAGTGAAAACCAACTCTTTTGGGCCTATTTGGGTCTTATGGGGCCTCTTTGGGCCTCGTGGGGTCTCATACGGTCTCATGGGGGTCTTTTTGGGCTGTTGGTCTGCAGGTTTTAGAGGGTTTCCTGCTTCTACACTCCTGGTTCAGGTAGAACTGCTCTCTAAAGATGCTTCAGACAGGAAAAAAGGCTCCTAACTCAAGGGATGAGCCAGACAACTTAGCAAAGGCAGCCAAAGCAGCTGCTCCTAAAGACTCAGATCCAATTTCCCTAAAGAGAAATTAGAGGGAAAGCAAAACCGACCAAACGAACCCCATTTATCACATTTAAAAACAAATATTTTCAGGTACCAAATCAAAGGATCAGGTACCAAAATGTCCCAGATCTGTTTTATTGGCCACTTCAACAGATTTAGTTTAAACAGGCTGTTGCCCCTGTGTCACTGTGGCTTCTTATGGCTTACAGAAAGGAGACACAGCTGCTTTCAGAGGGTTCGGGAGGCGTTTAAATCTGGTTTTTTTGGCCTTTATTCCCAATCCAAAACCCCAAATTTAGCCAAACCAGAACCAAAGACTGTCGGCTGGCTTAAAAACATCTACCAGCTGTGAGTTGCGGGCTAACGATGCGACAGAGGAGGCTGGCAGAGTGAAGCCTGAGCTTAATTACCAGCGGGGCCCAGTATGTGTACAGATATCCTATTTTCAGAGATGGCACGAACTGGGAGCAGGCCACCACCAGGAAATACAGATTCAGGAAGAACTTGAACTGCTGGTAGAGAACCTGAAAGAGAGGAAAGAAAGAGGACAAACTCTGAGTCAGCTGGGAATATGAACAGTTCCAAATGTAAGCGCCCACATTTTAGGAGCAAACCCCAAAGTTTGTGCATCATAGCAGGCACAACCTGCTGTTTCTCTGTCACTTAATGAGAGAACAAGCTATTCATGCATTTTTATAGAGAAGTTTGGAACTTTGCCCCATTTTGTTTCACCTTTGCTTTAAAATTTATTTTATTTGTTTTAAACCTTTTTTAGGTTAGTTTTTACTTGAACATTTTTCAAACTTTATTTCATATGTATTTATTTCTGTTTATCAATATTATTTATATATTTATTATTATTTGATTATCTGATTTGTGTATCCTATTTATTTATATTATTTTAATTTACTTTCTTTTGCTTCATTTTATCTTTTTACATGAACAATTTTAATTACTTTTCTTCTTTTTTCTTTAATCTAATTTATTTTACCTTATCACCATCAAAAGTTTGAGCCCATGTGCCCACAGAGCCCCCCCTCATGAGCCATCCATCAGCTGGAGACGCTACAGTTCTGCTCATCTAAGGTCAGATTTTGACTAATGTTTGCAATAATGAGAGTGCGGCGCCCGGCCACTGATTACCAGAGACAAAAGGATCAATGGCGACACTCCTCAGTTAATGAACCCCCCCGACCTTTAGGGAAAAATGCATCCTGCTAAACTCAATTTGTGTGCATTTAATAATTCAAGGTGGAGGAGAAAAATGGAGCCGTTTGGTTCAGCATCAGTGGGAATATCTGCGTCTCTAACAGACAGTTGACATTTAATGGGCTGAGCCCCTTTAATCATGGAGCCATTTGCTTTTTAATAAGTAACTCTGATGGATTTCATGTTCCCTGCAGAGGAAACCTTCCCCTTAATGACACAGAAGTCAGCAGTTAAGACGCGGTGCGCGTTACACACAAACACAGCTTTACTTAAGAGGGGCGGGAAGAACAAATATGGCTGCTCTCAGAGCTCAGATCCCAGCTCTGGCTCTGAAGGTGCTGCCTCCCTGATCTGGACCCGGCTCCTAACAGGGCTGGAGAGCTGGCTCAGGTCAGATCTGCTCCAATTCCACTGAAATCTAAAGTTTAGGGAGCCTCTGGGCCGCTTAGCTCAGCTACATCAGGCTTTCCTGATGACATCTGTGTGGTTTCTCCCCCCCGCTGCATCCCAACTCACCCCAGGCACAAAGGTGAGGATGTTGTACTTCTGGTTTTTGATGGCGTTTTTGGGGTACTTCTCCTCGCACTTCTCTGGGCGGCCGAGCCAAACGGTTCTGGCCTTCAGCTCCTTCTTCCTGCGGCAGACGTGAGCCAGGCAGTCGCAGCAGCTGGGGGCAGAAAGGGGGCAAACGGTGAGCTGTGGGGGCCCAAAGGAGACCCGGAACCAGATGACATTGCAGGCTGATTCCCAAAGAGCTGTTAGCTAAAAAAAAAAAAAAGGAATTTCTGCAGCTTCCTGCAGTTTTCAGAGCTATCCTGCTTTTTCTGTCATTTTCAGTCCTCGTAGCTGAGCATTTTCACAGGAATGTGTTTTTACTTTGTCAGATTTTTCTGTTTGATTGGGTTATTTTTGGGCATTTTTATGTCTAACAATCGATTGGATCAGTTAGGAGAAAAAAGGGAAACAAAGCTTGTTGTACTCTATAAAAAAAGAAAAGGATAAAGAACTCCTCGGGCTTGTTTTTCCTCTGATAAAAGTCTCATTTACTGCTCCAGGAAACTTTGCAGAGTCCAAACCCAGAGTGTGGGCTGCCTTTTGAAAAAGTGAGTGACTTTGTCTCCACCTGCTAACGACTCTCATATCTGCTATCAAAGGCAAACACTGCGGGCCTCATTTCAATGCGAGCCGCCGGATGCCAGCGTGACCTGAGCTGGCACCTGGGGACGGGGGTGGGGGGGGCAGTGTACACCGTCATGCTGAGCGACTTGGCTTTTCCACTTTTTAAGCAAGTTGGCAAAACGGGAAGCTAAATAAATGAACTCTGGTGAAACGTCTTGTTTGCGTTGGCGCCCGTGTCCTCTGCCTCCGAGCGCCGCCGGTCCAGATTCATAAGAGCGATTATTTGAGCAAATGAATGCTACCCAAATAATAGGCCGTTTGAACAGTCGGAGCTTATGCACTGCGAACTATTTGCCTTCTATAATCCCACACTATGCACACAGAAAATTACTGGAAAGCATCAAACTGGTCAGCTGTGAAGAATCCGATTTGCCGGTCGGCGGGGGAGGGGACCGATGGGCAGAAGGAGCAGCAGCGCCGAGGACAGAAAACCTGCACTAGTTTGTGTTCCCGCTCGGAAAAAGAGTCCTTTTGTTGCTTCTCTCCAGAGAGGAGCATCTCTGGAGTGTCCTCTGAGGGGTCGGGGCTGCTCAGGGGCTCGGTTTGACCTCCAGAGGAGGCTGACCACAAACAGAAACCAGGTCCTGAAGAAGCTGCTCAACTTTTTATCCACCGACGCTTTGTTTTTAGGCCTTAAAGCCGTTTGATACTCTGTAAAAAAAACCTCCAGGTTGAGAGAACAAAAACGGCTCTCTCTGGTTCGGACATTTCAGACCTGAAGACAGGACGACAACAGGCCTGGAGGTGGTTTGTGAGGGGAATAATGCAAGTTTTTATTTATTCATGCACACATAAACACCAACACCAGTAACAACAGGGACGTGTATCCAGCCTACATGCTCAACGGCCGCCTTCACATCAGCCTTTTTCCTTTTTCTTTTATTAAACATACAACAGATATTTACATTTAGCACCAACTTTCACTCTAACCTACCAAAAAACGTGTTGCCAGGCTCTCTGAAAAGCCAACATGCGTTCAGTTGATGCCATTTCTGACATCATTTCCATCCATCTCCTAACATCTGGAGCGACTTTTCCAGACTTCCCACCTCTAAAACACCTCGTTCATATTTGGTTAGATCCCCTAACCAGCTGTGCTCTAGAGCTTTTAACATTTATCTATTTTACTGTTGAAAAAAGTCTGTGCTTAAATGCATATATTTTTGACAAAACTAGTTTTATATGATGCATCTCTGATAAATGCTCATACTTTTGGACCTCGGGCCCCGTTTCCTGTGATCAAGTTTAAACCTGCTCCTCAGATGGGGCTTTTTAAGCATCTTTTTTATTACTTTTAAAGCCAATTTCACACTGGGGGGGGGGTCAGAGGGCTGGGCGTACCTGCTGCAGAGGACCTTCCAGCCCCCCGATAGGAACCAGCAGAGGCCCCTCTGTCTCTGACCCACTCTGGCCCGGGGCAGTGTCTGGTAGTCGCTCTCGTCATTCTCGAAGGCTTCCTCCGACATCATCAGAGGCATCTCGTCCAAGTTGGACGACTCATCTTCCAAAGAGAACCTGGAACAGACGGAGAGCCAGAGGAAACGTTGGATTAGGGAGAAGAACTGACTTCAAGCTTCACCAGAACCTCTATAATGCCATCATAAACTAAGTTTATTTTTCTAAGCCCTGGAAGCCACAAACGAGTTATTCAAGCTTTGTCTCAGAATGATGTGAGTTTCAGCTGCTGCCGTCAATCTGAAAGTTTAAGGCTGTTTAGAAAGCAGCTAAAAGTGAATACTGCCCTTTTAATTTCTCATTAAAGCTCTCAGTTTGAGTAAAAAAGTCACAGAGAAACTGAGTTTAAATGCAGAAAACTGCCTCGTTTTGGCTCACACTCACAGAGAAATTCAGTCCGAGACAGAAAAACTGCCTCGTTTTGACTCAAACTCACAGAGAAACTCAGTTTAAAACAGAAAACCAGCCTTAAACTTGGATAGAAACTCAGTTTAAATCTGAAAAACAGCCTCCTTTTGGCTCAAACTCTGAGAGAACCTTTAGATTAAGACTCAATCTAGGACAAAGTGGGACTCATTTGGACCAAGAAGATGGAAACAGGAAGCAAAACACCCCCCAAATCTCTGGATCTAAGCATCAGAGGACCCTCAGCTGTCCTCAGGATCCAACATGGCCGCTCACAGCTGCAGGAAACAGCTGTTTAGCAGCACATCTGCCAGGCTGCAGCTCAGAGGGGCAGAAACACTCTGTGCAGGTTTGGCTGCAGCAGAAACCTCTGCTCATCTAACTCCAGCCAGCTGTGTCTCCTGCTGCTTCCTCTGTTAAAAACCAAAGCAAGCCCTGATCTGAGCTCTCTGGAGGCTTTTAGGGGCCTGAATGGATCCAACAGTCCATTAGAAGCTCCTGTTTCAGCTGCTTGAATAAACAAGCTCAGCCTCTGAGTTTCTGGCTGGTTCAGCAGCAATAACGCAAACAGCTCCATCAGGAAAAAGGAAACAGCTTCAACCAGCAAATGAAACAATCTGAATCAGCTTTTCTGAGACAGTGAATACGAGCTGAAGGCTGAGTTCCATCATGTGAAGGATGGAAGATGATTACTGTGCTGCCGCTAGTTAGAGGAAATGAGGTTCATTTAGGAACCACCGTTCAGCTGGATTTAACTCATTTCAGGAAGCCATTTTCTCATCATTAAAACCTTGGATTTGAGAGGAAGTAGACTTTTTAATGTCTATTTTATGTTATGTTTTGACAAAACAATGTATGCTGCCAACAAAACCCACTCTAATCCACAGTTTGTAGGACTATCACACCCACTTCTGGTTACATAACAGGGCCAGGCTTCATGCAGTAGGAGGCTGTTTACAGCCCTTTTCTGGCTCTGCATTATGACACAGAAGCCAGCAGCTGACTTCACAGTCAGAGAAGTTTCACCAGTGATTCCCCTGCTATTTCAGGACCAGAGCATGAAAGCATTTCCCTTTTACACACCCACAAAACCCACACGACACTCATTACTGAGGATAGTCCAAAGAAGCCTAATGTTTCAATGAAAACCCACTTTTAAAGGGACTCTATCTTATCTACATGTACCTGTTTATGCGCCTATTCTTGTCCATTCCTCACCCTGAGGGCTTTATTAGCTCATCCTGGTCCAGTCTGAAAAATAAACAAGCTGGTAAATGATGACTTCAGACTGAAGCAGCTGTTCTACAACAAGTCACCAACACAGAAATCATCATGTGACCGGTAACAAAACGCCACTTAGAGCAGAAGTCCAAACACAACGGTCGCCATCAAGCGCTGACGTTACAAAAGTGGTGATGTGACACATAAAAGTGAGAGGACAGTGAATGTGTATGTTTGTAGCTCTACTGGTGCTGACAGGAGCTGAGCATGCTGCTGTCAGAGGAGGAATGCGGAGGAGCTGTCAACGGCAGAGCTAGCAACACAAGCTAACAGCCATAACCCGCGCGCGCAGACCCCGGAAGAAAGGAGGCGGCCGGGTTAGAAAATGCCCGGGAAAAGGTTGTTCCTTCACAGCATCCGGCCCCAAAAACCTCCACGTCGGCCCACTCGTACCTTGAAAGTCTGGAGGAGTTGTAATACGGGATTCTCTTCGAGTTCTTCCGCATCGGATTTAACGGGATGCTGTCAGCCATCTTGGCTGGGCAGTCGCGTCCTGACGTCACGAAGCGACGGTTGAAGGTCCGTGTCGCGTTCATGTGTAACTCCAAACTCCAAACTTTTGAAAACTGAAGTTTTGGTTGCTGTTTTAAGTTATAATGCGTAGAGTGTAAGTGAAAAATGACCTTTAAAACTACTATTTCTGGTTTAAATGTATTTCTTTAATTATTTCAAAGTCAAAATTAAAGTTTTGTTTTTGTTTTTTTCAAAGTTATAGGCCGCACCGTTGACAGTTGTAGAATTTTCCATATCCATGAAGGGGACACATGACTTCATTGTGGTCGTTGTGTTAAATTGATCGGGATTGAGTTTTGAGCACGTGCAACGTATCTAAACCAAAGGTAAACATGCTTTGGATTTCAAGTTGTCCACAGTGTGAGTATTTTGATTTAATTAAAGAACGAAAACATTAAATCTATCACGAACCCAGCTGTGAGAAATAACGTGCCTCTGATTGAAAATGTGCGATTAAAACTAATTTGGAGATTGGATGGAAACAAGTCACATTCCTAATATTTACTGCACACTTCACGGTGATATAAACATCTTCATTTCTTTATATACTTTTATATAAATTATAATTGAAAACATAATCAAGTGCATTAAAATACGGAAACACGGAAGCTTTACTGTAAAAAAAAGAATATAAGGAAAAAGTTTGTAAAACACTAAAGAGTTGAAAGTGCCTATGTGGCTAGAAAGACATTTAACCTCTAAAATTGCACAAATTCTGTGTTAATGTTCTAAAGTTTATTCATATTTGTAACTTCCAATGAATGAATGCACGTATTTATTATTTTTATGAAACTCTGCAGGCAATAAAAGGGGTTCTTAATAGTCCTGCACAAATTTCTGTATTGTATTTGTTCTGGAAGATGCACTAAAAGCACAAAATAAAGGGCGTGCCGATTTGAGGGGGATGTTACAGCGGAATATGAGGTATAAAACTGAGCGTTCAGACAACGCGTTCCCGTTTTTATTCAGCCTGACAGCAGTTGGTTCTGGGGGTGTGCGATCACTGAGGGCTTTAAACCAGCAGCAGCGGACAGCTGTGCAGAAGGAGCAGCAGATTCTGCATTATTGATGTGAGCGTATGTTCCCTTCTGCTGATGCACACACGGTGAGCTCCAGAGGACTTTCCAGGAATTTAAGCTCCCCAATTGTTAGAAAACGTCCACAATCGGCTACTATGGCCGTTTTCTATCCACTGATAAAAAGTTTTTTTTAGGCCTATATATAAGAACAAACAAGACGATTTACAAATATTTTAATGTCCAAAACTATTTGCATAAGAATCAATTCAACATTGTCTTTTTTTTTCAGTTGATTCCGATTTCTTTGCCATCGTCGATAAGCATAGAAAAGTGTCTGTTGCCCCCCAGGTCCATGGCGGCCTTGGTGAGGCCGGTCAGCGGCCCGGCGGCGCCCATTCTGTCCATGCTCGCCGTCAGCGGGTGGAGCTGAGCGATGCCTCGGTTCTGGATCACCGAGATCTCGTTGTTCTTCATGGCCAGGCTGTTGGTGATGGCCGTGGCGTAGCGGCTCCAGAACCCGGGGTCCACGTTCATGGCCCGGGCCGCCAGGTCCTTCTGGAGGATCTCCCCAAACTTCAGGGCCTCGCCACCCAGCAGGGCCATGGGGTTCTCCACCGACAGCCGCCGGCCCCTCCTGGCAGGCGCGTTGCTCCACATGTGAGTCCCCATATGCACCTGAGAGGGAGAGTTAGCACAGGAAGCTCAGTGAGGAGCTCAGTAGAGGACAGGTCCACCTGAAGCATCTTTAACTTCCTGAGAGCCAAAAGCTTTTATCTGGTTTCTGCTTAGTTCCAGATCTCTGGATCAGGAGGAGCTGATAAGTTTAATAACTAGACTTTATCCTGGTGCAGGTAATTTTTATTCATAGAGGCTCAGTGAGTTTATCTTTAGAATTAAAATGTCTGTTTACAGATTTAATTAAATGTTTTGCTATTTGTGTTGCTATTTAGTTCTGAGTTCCAAATGACTTATTTACAACATTTTAATTCCACAATAAGAACATGATTGGTGTAAAATGTCTAAAAGCATTTTCCTTTAGATTTCAAACAGTAAAGCACTAAAAGCTGAGATCTCTGACTTCTTTGAACACAACAATGATTTTCCTTCATCTAAAGACCTAAAAAGCTGGTTTTTCAGTGATTTTCTAAAGAATTCCCCACACAGATGTTCTTCCATTTAAATGGATCCCACACAGTATCCTCTCCTTTCTCAGGTCACATGTAAAATGTCTAAAAGCGTTTTTCTTTAGATTTTAAACAGTAGTGTCTGATAGCATCTGCTATGAGACCAAGAGGTCAAAGGTCAAGGAGAAAAGAAGAATCCTGGTACAGAGAGGCAGAAACGCAGCGTCCTCCATCAGAACAGGAAATGAGGATTAGATAACCTGAAATTCCGCCAGCAGTTTAGTCTTTAGTTTAGTCTTCTGTTTTAGTCTTCACATTTTCCATTTTTTTGTTTCGATTCTTATCTTTTTTATTGCCGTTTCCCCTCAGTGTACAAGTTAAACAGTCCAAAGCAGAACCTCTTTTTATCACCCATAAAACACACTGATGCTCAGACTAATTTGTGATATTTTGGCAATTGTTTACATAATTATAGAGAAATCTAACTGAGAAGATTGAATGGTCTCAGATTAGTAATCCAATGTGATAAATTAGAGCTTCTATGTGACTTTTGTGATGGAAAAGGAGAATTCAGATCTTGTAAAATAGGTCTGTAGATGAAGGGAAATCATTATTGTGTTCAAAGAGCTCAGAAATCTCAGCTTCTACTGCTTTTTTACTGTCAAAAAAAACGTGAACGGGGGGGGGCACCTTCAGGTTTCCTTTGGTGGTGAAAGCGCGGCCGCAGACGGAGCAGACGAAGGGCTTCTCCCCCGTGTGCGTGCGCTCGTGGATCTGCAGGGCGCTGGCCGAGGAGAAGTTCTTCCCACACACGTTGCAGTTGTGCTGCCTCTGGGTCCTGCGGGGGGGCCCGGCCGGGCCCAGCAGGGGGGCCACATGGACGCTGAACGGGGGCTGTGGGTCGCCCGCCATGGCGCCGCCACCCGGAGCTGCAGGGGACACAAACACAGCTGTAAGGGGGGGCGGCGTTCCCGCCTCCGTGGGCGGAGCCTAGGGATGGGACGGTTTCCGAAAACCGTCCGAACCGTTCGGTTCGACTGTCTCGGTTCGATTCGCGTGTGTTGCGTTCGGTTCATGCGCTGCTCCTTTTTCTCATAGCGAAGCGTGTTCACTCCAGAGCAGAAGGTGGAGCTACTGCGCCCAAAGCCAACCACCAGTAGTGAACAAGAAGAAGAAGCGAAGCAGCGTAGCTGATAAAAATCCGACTTTATAGGTCTGCTGTATAGGACCACTTTGCATTTAGAGGGAAGCACATGTTGGAATTAGCACTGTTTCCTCTCTTGCAATGCCAGAATCTCACCTATTTTTAACCTAAGACTGTCACAATAATGTATCAAATGTCAGACTGCTTTTTTCTTTCAGTTTTAACCTGACTATACAAGACATAATAGATTTTCCTAACAATCAACATATACTGAACCGAACCGAAAACCCTGAATCGAACAGAACCGTGGATTTTGTGAACCGTCCCACCCCTAGCGGAGCCCAGTCGGGATTCGCCTGCTTCACCTCCGTCTCCGGTCAGCCGGAACGGCGCTCCGTGGGGCGCCTCTTCTTTGACGCACGCCGGAAGCTCCGCCTCCTCTCGCTTCACCGCCAATCGGGGCTCCAGAGCCAATCGGGGCTCCAGAGCCAATCGGGGCTCCAGCAGCTCCGGCTTGTTGTCGTCTGGAGCCGGGGATCTGATCCCAGAGGTGTCCGGACCGCTTGGGACGGCCCGAATTGGTGAGTCGGAGGGCGAGGGTTCGGACGCATGGCTGCTCTCGCTGCCACTCTCCCCCCTCCGGTCGGCCTCGGCGTCCAACTGGGAGCCCCCAGTGCTCCCAGTGCTCATCCCAGTGCTCATCCCAGTGCTCATCCCAGTGCTCATCCCAG
>CAJRST010021112.1:552786-565865 GCA_907169785.1 Menidia menidia | reverse complement strand
ATTGGATGAGTTGGTTATTTATTGGATGAGTTGGTTATTTATTGGATAAGTTGGTCATTTATTGGATGAGTTGGTTATTTATATGATGAGTTGGATATTCATTGGATTGGTTGGTTATTCATTGTTTTCCAAATGTTTTCTCGTGTGATTTTATCTAAAGTTTCTTCCCATTCTTGTGTTGCTGCGGTTTCTTTTACGGCGTGCGGTCACCAGGGTGGCCGCAGGGCCAGTTTACCCACAATGCCCAGAGAAGACAGCCGAGGGCGAGCCAACAAATGCCCCTCAGTGCCGTTGGCTGGGGGGGGGATTTTGCATCAGGCTGTGAGTTCACCCTCAGAGATGAGCCTTGTTGTGGGGCCGCTGGGGGGGGGGGGCAAAGGGCCGGCCCGTGGGGGGGGGGGGGGGGACCCCCTCTAAAGCCCCCCGAAAGAGGGGGGGAAAAGCCAAAAACCCCCCCCCCCCCCCCCCCACGACACCCTGTCCCGTGGTGGTGACACCTTCAAAGCCCCAGACGGGATCCGAAGGAGCAGCGTCCCAGCACAGAGCAGCGGTCATGGCAACGGCGAGCACATCAGGACAGAGCGGCTTCGGGCTCGGCAGGAAGAAGAAGAGCCCCGGACTCATGGACCAGATCAGCAAGTTCTTTGGAGGAGACAAGAAGAAGAGGAGCAAGGTGAGCGTGAGCAGCTTCCAGAGACGGGTTTTTTTCTCCTGTTTGGGTCTGAAAGCAGCTGGATGCTTCCTGCTCTGCTGGTTAAACTCTGACAGAAACCTTTCTGTGATCTTACATCAACATCTGAGCCTCTGATCCAAACTAGAGTCCAGAGAACTCAGAGCTCTGCTGGTTTTACTCCAGAATGAGGCTTCATTTCCTGGAAATGAGCTCTTTTCCAGCATCCAGAAATGAAGGAAACTTTGTGCTGATGTGCTGAAACCAGTTGACTAAAAGCTGGAACTCAGAGCTGTGGATACTTTTAGACTTCCTGCTTTAGAAAACAGCCACTCTGAGCTGGAGGACAACAGCTGGACTGTTTGCTGCCATTCAAACCCCTGAAATGCTTCAGATCAGCATCCTGATCAGCTCAGCAGGTTTTCCATCCAACTGTGAGGCTCTGACCAGAACCAGAGAGGAAACTACTCACACTTTCTGCTTTCTGCCTTCAGAACCAGCTCTGATTTCCACTAAATGAGCTCTGCTCCAGCAGATATTACAGACAGAAATGGAAACATGAGTTCAGGAGCTGGAAACAGGTTGATTTCAGAGCAAAATAGACTCAGTTTAACCTGAGAGGACAAAATGAGGCTTAAATGTCTCACTGCTCAATTTGTTGAGGAATCCTCTGATAATAGGAGCTGATTTTACTCTAAAATGATGGAAAGACGTCAACTTTTTTTACAAGAAGCTGAAATAATCCCACTAATTAATTTAGGAATCAGATAAAACAATAATAATGAATCAGAATATCTCAAATTTAAACTTTTTCCCTTCAGAATTATCTCTGATTTTCCACTTAATTAGTGGAAGTTACGGTTTCTCTGTTTTTGTTTCATGTGGAACCGGAGAAAAATTAATAAATAATTAATCCAAAAGGGCAGATTTCTACTTTTCCTGGCAGCTTCCAGAAAAGCCCAAACTAAGATGATATCAGCTCATTCAAATCAAGAGCAACTCTGTAAATCTTTCTATCTGATGCAAACGTTTTCAGACGTTTTAAGTTCATTTTCAGAGTCTTTGAGCAGGTCTCATGTTTCCCATCAGGTTTGCCAGCAGGTAGATTTGATTTGATGTGAGTTCCTGATAAAATCCTCAGAACTTTATAGTTATGGGATTTTCATCCTGTTTTTTCAGACCTGAAGCCTAATTCTGGAGATCCCCCCTAGATAATAATAACTAGACTTTGTCCTGGTTCAGGTATTTTTTCTTCATAGAGGCTCAGTGGGTTTATCTTTAGATTTAAAACGTCTGTTTAGAGATTTAATTAAATTTGTTTCTGAGGTCCAAATGACTTATTTACAACATTTTTCCACAATAAGAACATGATTGGTGTAAAATGTTTAAAAGCATTTTCCTTTAGATGAAGGAAAATCATTGTTGTGTTCAAAGAGGTCAGAAATGTCAGCTTTTACTGCTTTTTTTAAATCTAAAGGCCTATAAAAGCTGATTTAGTTTTCAAACAGTAGTGTCTGATAGCGCCTGCTATGAGGTCAAAAGTCAAAGGATCCTGGAATGGAGAGGCAGAAATGCAGCGTCCTCCATCAGAACAGGAAATCAGGAGGGGAAACTGGTCAGAGAACTGGTTTCTGTTGTTTCTCTGCTCATCTGGACTCTCTGGGCTCTTTTCCTCCTCAGGGCTCCTTCAGGGGTCACCTGGCCTCCTCGCCCCAGCAGTCTTCCGCTCGCCGCCGGCCCAACGAAAACGCCGTGGTGCACTTCTTCAGGACCATCGTGAGTGTTGCCCCCTCTCACCCATTCCACCTGTCCTACCTGTCTCACCCCCTTTGTGCTCTTTTTCCTGGACAATCAGTCACTCTGGTGTAATTTTGCCGTCTTTTTCCTGAACAATCAGTCGCTCCGATGTCATTTTGTCGCTTTTTTCCAGAGCAATCAGTCACTCTTGGTGTCTCTCTTGCAGGTTTCCTCTCCTCCTCCTAAATCCAGGGTGAGTCCACAGCTGTTCTGTTGATTTTCCAGATGCTTTCAGGTCGTTTAAGTGCTGTCAGGGTGACACTCTGGCGCCCTCTGCTGGCAGAATGATCAAACTGCACCAACAGAGAAAGCAGCCACACACTGTCTGTTTTTGGTCTCTTAACAAGAAATTCATTCAATTCAACAAATACTGCTTTATTTTAATCACCATAAAGTATCAGAAAATTACACAAAATCGAATCCATTGGCCTAATAATAAAACATTTAATTCTATTTACATGCAATTCAAAGTAAACATAACATTAAATGTAAAGAAACGTGTAATTCAAAATGATAAATAAATCAATAAACAGGATCAGATGAGTCCCTGGAAGCTATTTGGTCAAATTAAAGGTGAAAGTCTTCATGATCCGTCGTATTTCATCATGTTTTGTGGCTTTTATAAGAACCCCGCTGATACTTCTGGAGCTTTTTATCAGCATTTAGAGGAACTGATGTCCAAACTAAAGGCAAATCCTGCTGTTAAGCAGCATTTTAACTCAGTTAGTTCACAGGTTTGTGTTTTTTTGGTGGATTTAAACAGCTGCTTAATCTGGAAACTTAAGATGTTTAAAGCGGAAGTTTGAAAATGAGCCTGGGGGCTCAGAGGAGCCAGCTCTGACTGTTCTGTGGTCTTTCTGTTTCATGTCCAGTGGAGGGACGTCTTGGGTTTGGTAGGTCTCAGCTTCCTGTTCTCTGCCCCCCCCCCCCCCTCTGTGGTCTATGTGTGAGAGCTTATTCACAGAGATCCTGCTGCTCGCTGGCTGCTTTAATCACCTTTAATTCCCCTTCTGCTCCCGTCCAGAGCGGCTCTCTGCTCCTGGATGACTTTGAAACTGCTCGGCTGTTTATGAACCGGTAAACATTTCCTCTCAGGAGCTCCAGGCCTGCCCCCCCCCCCCCCCCTTTTCCTCTATACCCCCCCCCTCCCTCCCCCCCCCCCCCCTCTCGTTGTTGCGGAGTACCCTTTTTTCGTCATCCCCCCCCCCCCCCCCCGGTGTTGGCCTGCTCCCCGTGGACCTCGTCTCCTCCTCCTCGGCCCTTTTTTTCTGCCCCTTAAAGGTTGCCTTTAAACGACTGTCACACTTTCCTGTTTTCCATCTTCCACGTCTGAATGTTTCCTTCACCACCTGCAGCTTCTTCTATCTGCAGAGAAACCGAATCCTGCAGCTTAAAAGCAAAAAAGTCTGATGCTTTTTACAGGGTTTAGGACACTGAAACTATATTAAAGAGTTTTATTGTCACAGAACTCCCCTCGATTTCCTTTAACGGTCCACAAGAGAATTTTGACCTGCTGCCAACATAGATAAACGTACCAAAATGCATTTAAAGAGAACGGATAAAAAACACGGATAGTATCTGTTTAGACTGTGAGCTTTCTGATAAAACGTTTGATGTTTTTAGCTTGTTGGTGGCAGTGGCCTGTATTAGGGAGGCTTCAGCCTAAAATGAGTAGAAGTCCCTTAAAAACTCCTTCATTTCCCTGAATTCAGACTCCAGCGGGGCTCTGTCTGCTCGGTCGTCCTGCTGATGTCTGTGGATCCAGACATCAGCAGATTTCTGCTGCCAGCTCAGAGATTCGGCAGTTTTGGGGACATTTTGGGAGAAAAAAACTAAATATTCCTGTTTTTCTCCTTTTTCTGATGTGTAATCTTCTTTTTTCCAGAAGCAGAGGTCAGTTTAATAAAATGATTCCTCAGTTCTGAGGGACAGAGTTCCTGAAAATTCCTCTGTGAATGTTCAGCTTAAACTGAGCAGAGGAAAAAGGATCTGGGCTCAGAAAGGAGCCTCAGAGCTCACAGGGGTTAAATCTGATGTCTGGGAGCTCAAAGTGTCCATTTTAGGGTCAGAGCTTCATTAAAAGCATCCAGACTTTAACAGATCTGCTGTCACTTAGGGGAACTCTGTATCATTTAGCAGCTCTGAGGCTCTAGAGGAGCAGAACCAGGTTTTTACTGGTCAGTCAGCAGGACAGGTCCTTCTACTTCCTGTTTACTGACCAATAGGGGAGAAGCTGACCCTCTGGGGTCATTTAATTGGTGGATATTCAGCACATTAATGAACAAACATTGCAAAAAGCTTAGTTTAACTATAATATAATGAGTAATTTCTCCATTTCAGGACTTATTTATCAAACTGACCTCCATCACTTAGGTTTCCCCCTGCAGCTCTGAGGCTTTAGAGGACCAGAACCAGGTTTCTGGAGCTGGTTCCAGACCTGATCAGGGGCTGAATCCCCCTGATATTAAACCTGGAGACGCCTCTGATCAGCTGTACAATGTGTAAAATAAGTGTAAAGCTGAAGGTCAGCCAGAGGCTGAGCAGGACAGGCTCCGGTTTGGGGTCTGCGTGGGCTCATGGAGCATCTTTTTCTAGGCCTCGTCGTCGCGTGCCGAGAGCACAAAGTCGCCGGTCCGGAGACGCAGGGACCAAAGCACGCTGTCCAGACTCTTCAGCCTGGTGAGCGCCCACTCCCTCCTGCCCCCTCGCTTAGCTCTGAGCCTCCAGCTTCTCCCTCACAAACACTCTGTCCTGTCTGTTCTCCTGCAAACGCCAGTGATGCTCTCGTCAGGGATCAGTGAGTAACGTGGAAAATAACCAGCCAGCCGTCCAGTGTGACGCCATTTAGCCTGCATCCACACGCTTCCACAGCAGCCACAGTGATCCCTCACTTAAGGCGGCCGTTAGGTGAAAAACGCAGAGTAGTGATGCTTC
Organism: Menidia menidia; assembly: GCA_907169785.1. Taxonomy (NCBI): domain Eukaryota; kingdom Metazoa; phylum Chordata; class Actinopteri; order Atheriniformes; family Atherinopsidae; genus Menidia; species Menidia menidia. The sequence goes on along the minus strand of CAJRST010021112.1, from coordinate 560,464 downwards.
AATATATGATTTTACTTAAAATACTATAATATTTATACATTATCTTAGTGGTTATACACTATTTTGAGTTTTTAAAAGCCCTCCCCACACCCTTCTACTCTACATAACACCTTCCCACTGCACCTGTTTCTTTTAAAACACACCTTAAATGTTCATTTAGCGTTCTTTGGTTGGTCGCTTCCATTAGTCAACTAATCAGGTGTTGTGTAAAATCTCACCAATGGCATCTCAAGAGGCCGCAGTGTGTTCATCCACAAGGTTAATGGTTATTTACTCACTTCTGGACTGGATTATTTTAGTTTTAGAGTGAAATATTTGTAATATACTGCAAAATTCATCAAATACATACAGTACTGTTCAACACGTGCTACACATGTGGACGGCAAAAAATGGTAAAAAAGTGAAAATACAACGATAATATTTTACATTTATATTATTGAAATAATGCAACATAGCGAAATTTGAACCGCAAAGTAGCGAGGGATCACTATATAACGAACTAACCAGCTAAAAAAGCTCCATTTCCATCCAAACCTAAACCCAAAATGCCCACTGACAACTCCCTGGAAGCACCACCTACCTCTGCTCTCTCCGGTTTCTTCACAGTGCGCGTCGAGTGCTCGACAATCAGCTCCTCACCCTCCATCTTTCTGCCGGGGATTCAAACCTGTTTGTCCTTGTTGTCTCCAGGGAGAAGCCAAGTCCCGTCCACCCCCAAAACGCTGGAGCACCATCTTCTGAGGACCAGAGCACAGATCCACCACAGATGGGCCCAGAGGGCAAAGCAGGGGAGGAAGCTCCGCCTGTGGAGGACTCCCCTGCTGCGCCTTAACCCACTAACACAAACCTCCTGTTCTTCAGACAGACAGACACCACCGTCTGTCCTCCTCTCTGCAGGAACGCCCGTTTTCCTGCTAACCATCCAGCTGTTTTCGTCGTTTTTTACGAGGTTTTCGAAGGATCTCCGACTGTAAAAACTGCCTTTTTGTCCGATGGTGCTAGTGTCTGCCGTCTGGGGTTTGTGTCTCTACTGTCTGCCGTCGCCAAAGTGATGCTTAAAGGATGCTCGCGCAGCAAACTGCTGGTGTTTCCAGACAGAAAAGGGTCCAAAAAGCTTCGACGTGCTGTTTGGGTTTCATTAAACCTCTGTTATTAATGAACGATGCCAGTCTATCAGAAAATAAACGGCCCTTTTCAAATGCACTGTTGCGTAACCGGAAATGTCCCGAAAACTAAGAACCGATCCGCCGTCTTTCCTCCCTTTTTTCTCGTTTGATGTTTTGCATTTTCATTTGTTTGCCTCTTAGATTAAGTTTTAATGTGATTTGTGTTGCATTTGGCCGATGACAGGGTTTGTTTAGTCGATGGTTTGATCGTAAGTGGTTTAAAGGATTCAGGCAGAAGCAGCCAGATGGTGTGAGGAGCACAGTGCTGTGAGCGAGTGTGTCGGATCCAAACGTTTCTCATTGTGATCTCTTTATGTGCTGTCTTTAACAGAAAAGTACTGTAAATACATTTCCTCTGAAGTCCTGACCCACTGTTGTTTCCTCTTTCTGTACAACTCTTGTTTTAATGTACAGCCTAACCGATAAATAACTTACGTCTCATTAGTTCAGAGTTATTAAATATTTCCAAAGGTGATTCTTTTGTGTTTATTTCTGTTTCTGTTGTCAACCAGCAGCACAAACACACACAGACACACACACATATAAATCTTCAGTAGGACAGAAAGTTACACAGCTTCCAGTTAGCAAAGTGAAAAGCAAAGATTAAAAAAGCTGGGGATTTTTTAAACTTAATTTCCTTGATCTGATGTGTGTTTCATCCATGTCCTCCTACTTCCAAACAAAAGTGTGTCTGTGCATGTCAAAAGTTAGCTAAAAGAAAAGATAATGTCAGGTAGTGTGAAGCCATGACTCAGCAGATAGTTTAAATCAATTCTGGATTATTTTCGGTTTCCTAGAAAAAGACAACAGAGCACAAAAGACAAACATTTCTGTTCAGTGATTTTAGTTTTCATTTATGTGCAAAATGCAAATTTAATTCATTCTCAAAGTATAAACTCACAGCATCGAGTTTTGAACTCCCACTCTCGCCTCCCCCAGAGGGCAGTTTGTCCCTGAATGAGCAGCAGAGGAACTCTGTGTTTTCCTGTGATGCTAAAACTCTGTAGCCCAAATTAAGTTTAACCTTTAATGTTGGTTAAACTGATCAGAATCTGAAGTTTAAGGCTGTTATGTGTTTGTTTTTAACCAGAAACGTTGACCTTCCTGCATCTTTACGCATCTTCCTGCATCTCTTTGCTGCTACCTGCATCTTTCTGCATTTTTACGCATCTTCTTGCAGTTTACCGCAGCTTCCTGCATCTTTCTGCTGCATCTTTCGGTAGCAGCTTCCTGCATCTTTACGCATCTTCCTGCAGCTTCCTACATGTTTCAGCAGCTTCCTGCATCTTTCGGTAGCAGATTCCTTCATCTTTGCTGCTGCTTCCTGCTGCTCTGCTCTTCTAGCTTCCGCCAAAGCTCTCTGAGGCCTCCTCTTTGAAAACATGGCCGCCGGCGTCCAGACTGTGCGAGTCCTCCACCATCCCAGAGACGCTGTCCAGCAGCCCGCCCATCTCCCTGTGGAAGTCCACCTCCTCCACCTTCACCTGCCCGGCCGGGGGGAAGGCCCCCCCCTGGGGGAAGCCGTAGCCGTAGCCGTCCTGCGGCGGGGGGGCGGCGGTGGCCTTGGCGGCGCCGGCCAACCGCTGACATCTGGCCTGGTGCCTCAGGAAGCTGTCCCTCCAGACCACCTTCTTCCCACACAGGCTGCACTCGTAGGGCCGCAGGCCGCCGTGCGTGCGCAGGTGCTTGGTCAGGTGGTGCTTCATCTTGAAGGACTTGGAGCAGACGGGGCAGCCGAAGGGCCGCAGGTTCAGGTGCGCCATCTTCACGTGGCGGTCGCGCATGCTCTTCAGCGCGTAGGCCTTGCCGCAGTGGCACCGGTGCAGCTTCCCCGGGGGGGGCGCCGGCGACGCCCAGGACGAGGAGGACGGCGTGGGCGGCGAGGGGCAGGATGGGGGGGAGGGCTGGCGGCTGGAGGAAGGAGCCCCACAGCCCTCTGGGGAGCCTCCAGAACCCCCCTGGGTCCCCCCACACCCCCCCTGGTTCCCTCCAGAAACCCCCTGGGTCCCTCCAGAAACCCTGTGGGCCCCACAGCCTCCTTGAACCCCTCCACAGCCCCCTTGAACCCCTCCACAGCCCCCCTGGTTCCCTCCAGAAACACCTTGGTTCCCTCCAGAAACTCCCTGGGCCCCACAGCCCCCCGGAGCCCCTCCAGAACCCCCTTGAACCCCTCCACAGCCCCCCTGGGCCCCTCCAGAACCCCCTTGGACCCCCCCAGAGCTGCCCATAGCCCCTCCACAGCCCCCCTGGGTCACACTAGAGCTGGGAGTCCTACACCCCCCTTGAACTCCTCCACAGCCCCCCTGGGTCCCTCCAGAACCCCCCTGGACCCCCCCACAGCCCCCCTGGACCCCTCTGGGGGACCAGGGGGGTTCTGGCCCATCGGCTTCAAATGAGAAACACTCAAAGACGTCCTCTTCCTCGTCTTCCTCCTCCTCCTCTTCCTCCTTCCAGCCGGGGGCCCCCGCTGTGTCCTGGGCTGCCAGATCCTGCTGGGTCCAGGAGCCCGCCTGCCACTGGAACCGGGCCGAGGCCAGACCCGACGGGCCCGGGTAGCCGCCCCCCCCGGCCTCCCCCCTCTGAGCCCTCTGCTTCATCACCTCCTCGTCTGATGGAGCCGGGGCCAGAGCTGCTGGACAGAACGAGAACCAGACCAGGGTCAGACCAGAATCAGACCTGGTTCAGGCCTGAATCAGACCTGGTTTAGACCCAGTTCAGGCCTGAATCAGACCTGGTTTAGACCTGGTTTAGACCTGGTTTAGACCCAGTTCAGACCTGGTTCAGGCCTGAATCAGACCTGGTTTGGACCCGGTTCAGACTTGATTCAGGCAGGCGTTCTTCTAAACTGGTTCTGACCCGGTTCAGACCTGGTTCAGACCCAGTTCAGGCCTGGCTCTGACCTGGTTCTGAACAGCTTCCCCCCCCTCTTGGAGCCGGTTCGGTTCTGTGGACCTACCGGATCGGGCCGGGTGGGCCAGGCCCCCCCTCCTGGTCGCCTCCTGGTCCCCGACTCCTTCATCGGCTTCGGTCTCGGTGGGTCCAGTTCTCTGCTGGAACCGGGCTCTCTGCTTCACGGCCTCCCCGCCGCCGCCACTAGGCCCCGCCCCCTCCGGCGCCGCCCAGGCCTCCCCACAGCCGTACTGGTAGCTGGGGGGGCCGTCCAGCTGCGAGTCGGCCGGGTCCTGGGGGGCCGGCGAGGCCCGATGGCGCCCCCAGCGCGCCGGCTGTTGTGGCCGGCGCCACGTGGCGAGCGGCGGCAGGGCGTGTGTCCTCCGGTCCCGCCTCCTGCCCCCCCGCTCGGGGCTGTCGGTGCTGCTGGGGGAGGGCTGGCGGGGGGCGGGGCCCGGCGGCGGGGGGCGGGGCTTCTTCAGGATCTCGGTGCACTTGTCCACGATGTGCCACATCTGGAGGAAGCTGGCCACCGTCACGTAGTGGACCACCTCGTCCCGCACCACGCTCAGCCGGCCCGTGTAGGCCGCGCGCAGCACGCTCTCGAAGGCCAGCGGGTCCAGCACCGAGGGCAGCGCCACCGCCGCCACGTCCTTCAGCAGCACCTGGCGGGACGGCGAGCAGCGTCAGGAAGGTGTCATGTGACCTGAGACCAGCCCATGTGACCTGAGATGCTGTCATGAAAGCGTTGTGTGACCTGAGATGCTGTCATGTGACCTGAGCAGCATCATGTGACCTGAGCAGCATCAAGAAGGCGTCATGTGACCTGAGCAGCATCAGGAAGGTGTCATGTGACCTAAGATGCCGTCATGTGACCTGAGACGCCGTCAGAAAGGTGTCATGTGACCTGACGGCGTGTCAGATCACATGACCTCAGGACTCCAGAATTCTTTCTCTTAAAGGCATTTTAGAAAGTACCTAAACTCTTTTTTGGACAACAATTGTCATAAACAACTTAAGAAAAAGGGAGAAAAGCTCTTGTTTTGCCCCGGTTACGCAGCACTAACACCAGGTGTGTTTTAAGACATAAAGCGGCTTTAAACAGGCTGCAGTGTGCAGGAAGCGTGGCTTGGTTTGTGTGAGGCGCCCCACCTGGTCGTGGAAGTAGGGCGAGGAGGCGGCCAGCACGCAGCGGTGGGCCCTGAACACGCGGCCCTGCACCTGGATGGACAGGTCGCACAGCCGGCCCTCCTCCCGCTGCCGGTTCAGGTTGTCCAGAACAGCCGCGCGAGCCCCAGGAAAGCACACCTGGACCACCAGGGCGGCCGGAGCCTCGGCAGAGTCACAGCAGGCCGGATCCATGCTCACGCCTGCATGGCCACAGGAAGGGAGGTCTGGGGTTAGCATTTATCCTCTGTGGCATCAAATATCAACTCATCACGACCCTGTGAGATTTATTTAGCTTTAAGGGACAATTATTAATTACTCCTAATGTGTGTCTGTTCTGGTCTGATTTCACTTTAAATTTAGGTTTCAGAATATGCAATAACAGCAGATAGCGGGTTTGGTTTGGAACACAAACAGGCAGATTTCTTTTTAACCTGCAGAAAACATCATGCTTGGGTTTGTTTTGGCTCAGGTTTAGTTCTTTAAGTAATGTCAGTGGAGATAAACAATGTTTTTACACATTGTGTTTTTACCTTCCAAAAACCGAATTATCTGTTATGTTCCGATATACTAAACCTTGTAAATCTAACATTTATTCATATGGCTGAATGTCTGATGTAAAACTATGTAAACAAAGCATCTAGTTTTAATGCTCCTCTAAATATGAACATGTTATTTTGCACAACAATTTTATTGTAAACAACTGAAAAATGAACTCATTTAAACCTTTGATGACAAATAAAATAGACTAAGACTTGGATTTAATTTAGTGTCTGGAGCTTGCACCTTAGCTAGCGTTAGCTTCAAAATATGATACATTTTTGATAAACGTATACACTTTTAGGAGCATTTAATGAGAAATGCATCGTAAAATTTGGGTCTAGAAATGGTCCTGGTGAAATTTCTTCCCAGTTTTCGGTTCCCTGGCAGTTTGCTTCGTCCCTGTGTTCCCACTTCCTGGATCATGCTAACTGGTCCTTTAGCTAACCAGTGCCTTAGCCGTTGGCACCTAGCTTAGCTACCTCACCTTAACTGGGTTACTTTACCTTTAAAGTGTCGACTTCTACTTTTGGAGGAGATTCTGCTTTCTAGTTGCAGCAAAACATCGTAAATTCTCGTTTCCGGACACAAAAACTACATCAAGCTAGCTCATGCTGCATTCGATGTACATTGGAGGTGGAAAAGCTCCAAGTCGAAATCACGTAATTTCGTCTAACGTCCAATTTTATTCTCAAATTTCTGTGCCTATAAATCTTATATGTTACACTACTATTGGAAATAAATGTTAGGAAAGAGTTGGTATATTACCGAAATTATATAAATAATAAATAAGCAAAATATCGACTAAAAATGCATTTTATTAATGCTCTGTGAACACACCCGAACAGATATTTAGCTGAGTTTACACAAATTTCCAACAACAGATCGGGGCTGAAAACACAGCTCGTTTATGAGTGAATGTTACTTCTTTCGGGCGTTTTATCTAACGTATCAGTGTCTGGTACAGGAAATTCCGAGTTTCAGAGTGTCATCAAACGCATCACGACGACATCTACCAATTCGGAGGTTTAAAAACATTTTTTTGTCACCTTTTACTGGCGTTAAAGCCTTAAAAACTAATTCTGCTGGTTATTATTAGTTACTACAGTTAATAATACAGAATATGTTGACAACAAAGTGCCATAACCGGATGTAACCCCCTCTCTCCGGGGTGCATTTAAAGGGGCAGCTCCCCCTAAAATAACCCACCTCCCACAATTGGGGCCTATTATTGTAAATTAACCGGGCTCTGGATAAAAGTGGGGGTTCTGTGGACGTTTCACGAGCCGGATGGGCGGTGTGGGTCAGTGACAGGAAACCGGAGCATCTGTCACGCGCAGGCTGGCAGCACCTGCGCGGACTCACGCGCACTGCCGTTTTTCCGCAGTGCATCCGCAGCATCCTCTGAGGGGCCGCGCGCACACGGACGGACGCGGACAACTGAGCTCCGTGCCCCTGTTTCCAGCCGCTTCCTCTAAATTTTGGCTTTTTTTTTGGGAGGGGGGGGTGGGTTCGTCTTTGGATGTCTGCGTGTGAGCTCCTCGCGCTGTTTGACCTGCGATGCCAGCGCGAGCGAAACGTCGCCTCCACGAGCACGGGGTCGTTAGATAGGTGAGATCGTGCTGCCTTCGCGGACCGGAGCCATTAAAACCAGGACACAGCCACCGATTTCTGATCCTAGTCAGGATAATTCCCCTTATACCCACTGCCCGGTCTGGTTTAACACTGGTAGCGTGCAAGAGGTAGCCTTTTATTCTTCCAGAGCATGCAGAATTGATGACATATGCGCGTGCATGTAAGTAAGCGCTGCGCGTACCCGTAGCTGGCACGTTACGCAAAGAAAAGCGTCTTTATTGGAGCGAATCCGCATATTGGGGCTTGTTGTGATCGGCTCTGAAGGCTCAGGACAACAACAG